>VZTI01004423.1:333312-356953 GCA_013397865.1 Struthidea cinerea
TTTTTTTGGAAATTGTGAGCTGTCTTTCTGCATTGTGCTATGCTTAGCTCATTTTTTCCCTCATTCTGTCATATTCATGAATGCTAGAATTTGTCCTTCTCTAAACAAAACATTTCAAAAGAGGGAAAGGAGACTACAGAATGTCTTTAATGACCTTGTGCTAACAGAAGTATTGACATTTATTGGCCACCAAACAATCATTGATGCTCTTCTTCCCTTCTGAAAATATTTTCTATTTTATATGAACCTGCTTCTTCTGTTTTACTGTGAAGAGTTTTCTGTGATTTCCATGCAAATAAAAGCAGAGCTGATTTGTGTGAATTTAATTAAAATTAATGTGTTGATAGCACAGTAGCATCAAATTTTAGATAAAATTAAGTCACAAAGGTTAATGGAGGTTAGAGATCAAACAAGTAAAGGAAAGATGGTACTTTTTTTCTGAACTACTTCAAATTCTCAGAAGCAAAAAAGATAAATGTATGAATGAGGCAAGAAAAATCAGTTCTGGATAAACCTTCCACAGAAATAGTTGATGTTCTAAAAATAGAACAAAATCTCCAAAATATTTGCAGACTAAATTCACCTGTAAATGAATAAATACATGTTAAAATCTTCAGTCTGTCTTCCCTCCTCACCTTTTCCTTACCCATAATAGATGCCATTAATCATGAGTAAGGGTTGTAGATTTAGTTGTATTAATAATTGTTCAAGGAAAAGGTGTTCCAAAATCACCTTAGTATTAGACAGGACTGGTTTTTTCACCCTCATTGTGAAAAAATAGTAAATAAATGAATGAGCTCAGGTTTATTAGGACGTAGTTCAAACAGTCAGATAACATTTCTAACACTCCAAAGCCATGGATCTGAAGCTTGTTTTTCTGGAAAGAACTCCTAAAAGTTAGTCAGGGGGGATTTCAAGTCTGTAAGTATCAGGGAAGGAAGAAGAAGAGCTGGATGCATTCTTTGTAGTAGTTTTGCATGTTTTCCCTGCACATGGAGGGCCAAAGGCATGTATTGAGCAAGGTTTAGGTTCAGAACCATCATCAAAAGCAATCCAGCTTGAGCACCCTCCGTTAAAGAAAGGAAGACCCTGATGCTGAAGAATTAACCAGTCTCAGTGATGGAAAGCACCTGCCCTTCATTAGCTGTGACACTGTTATGTCTTCTTCGTTTGATACCTCAGGTAAGCATAACACATGCAGCCTGAAAGGGTGCCAGTAATTGATCTGAGGTGCTGTTGGGTAAGATACCTATTTTTAAACTTTTTTTGAGTGTTATACTGTAAATCAATGCTACTTTGGATGCCTTTAAAGTTGCCAACAAAAATATGGAAGGTATATATAGGTAGCCAAACTGCCCTCTGATTTAGACAATGACTTGTTACTACTTTAGTGCCAAATTAGAAATTATGAGATCTGATGGCTTTCCAGCTCTGTACATTCTTGAACAGTGCCTGCAATACATTGCCGAAGGGTGTTTTTCCTTCCCTGTGGAGCACTACACCTTCAGGTGTCTTGAGTTCCTGGAAAGGAGACTAGGAGCAACACACTATGCAGAAGGGAAGGCCAAATGCTCCAGAGAGAGATGTATCCTGTGGAGCAAAGGGAAAAAATGCTTTGTTGTGAGATTAAGTGTTGGAATAGTCTAATAGACACCTGAAGCACAAGAGGACAGATGAGATGCCATAGTGCAGAGGACATGAGAGGGTGAGGTGCGCAGGCTGCTCTGTGTTACGAATTTCCTCCTCAGCTCTTTCCAAGACCTCTGTAGCATGGATTTAAGGGCCTTATATTTTCTGGTCATGGTGTCCTGTCACTCACTAGACACAATCCCCCCTGGTGTGCAAAAAGTTTGGAAGACAAAAATTTAGTAAGGAAGAACAGAAGAAGTTTGTACGTGACAGAAGGGTTTATTTACCAATTAAACCAGACATAGCTCATTACAAAAAAGTACAGTAAATGATAAAAATAGCATGAGTGTTTAAAAAGTAGTTAGAAGTAAAAGTTGAGGTGTCAATACCAATCTCAGTTCTTCCCTGAGATGCTTCAGGGTATCTTCATGCTGCTAGAGGTTAGGAAGACTCTTTCTTTGCGATCTATATGAGCATGTTCTGCTATTTAGGCTTCTTGTACCTCTTTCTTTGGTGTGATTATTGACCTTTGTCAGACATAGGCATAAAAGTGCAATCACTTGTGCTTATTACACCACTGTACAGAAGTATTTGATTACAAGGAACATGTAGTTTCTCAAGTAAAGGAACAGTTATTGTGCAAGAGAATGACTCTATTATTAATAATCAGGACTGAGGAAGTCTAGTTTTAAATGTAGTGCCCTGAAATCAAATGAGAAGAAAGAAATACTTAATTTTCTGCCTCTCAATTTTCAGAAGTGGTTTCTCTATTAGAGAAAGTACATTTTGACCAAAGGATCAGTCTGCTTCATTAGCTGTCCAAGTATTGAAACAGAACAAATAATTTCATTTTTATGGGCTACTCTGACTGGGAGTGTTATGGAATGCTCACTAAGAAATTTGCATCTGTCTTTATCGAATGAACTGACAAAAGCACATCGTGGTGTCAGGTTGAGTGGCTTGTCATCATTCAGCAATTGTGCCACAGCCCTGTGGATGAAAAAGTGACGAGATACAGTTCAGATGTGTGTTGTCTCTGCTCCTGACTAGGGAAGGATAAACCAAAGGTATGCAACGGGTGTTTATTTAATCCTCAGCTTCAGTATGAGGAAAATGGATTGTGCACTTGCTCTTCCTTTGGTCAGTTCTAGCCATGAAAAGTGGAGAAGAAAGAGATCCCTCATCATTTGTCATGCAGCTGTAATTTGGCCAGTCAGAAGAAAAAAGAATACAACAGCCTGTCATAAATGTAGGCTCTCCTGTGTTTAGGAAGGAGAGACTGGGGAGAACAACAGGAGTCTTATGCATATCTGAAAGAAGAGAAGAACCTTGCATTCATCTTCCATTCAGGATCAATTAAGCATATTTTGATCTCTTGAAAGGTCTTTTGTAAAGCTGTCCTGAATCTTTGTGACTTCAGATAAAGTGTCTGTCATATGTTGGTGTTAAAGTAGCTGAAGAGAAAGCAATGAGCAGCACAGCCAGCTGTTCCTTGGCAGTCACTGCTGTGGTGGTTACTTTAGGAGCATCTCACTCGCAGACTATGTCTGCACAGCTGAGCTGGGTATATCACAGTGCCTTCCCAGTACAATTAGTCTGACCATTCTGTTGGGATAAAAGCTCTGTTGGGTACAGTAATACAGCTGGAGTAAGAACTGACTGACTAACTGGAGGCATAAAATTAAGTCCTAGAAAGGAGTGCAGATAAAGAGTGTTAGCAGAAGGCAAAGAGGGTTTTCATTCAGTTCCTAACTGAATCATTTCACTTCAACTGAAAGTGGTGTAAAAAAACAGCAGAAAAGAGTTGAATAACCTGAACAATTAATGGAATTTGCGATGTCCAGTCTAAAAGCATTGGTTTGCTGTGCATTTATATAACCAGAACCTGATCTGACTTATTTTCATGCTCATAGCTTTCTAATTAGACTACCACATGCCTTGAGTAAATGGAATGGCAAAGAGGGAAAGAAGAAATGAGGAATGTGATCAAGAGAATCCTGCTTTTAGAATTGTTCTGAATCCCTCTTATGCAACTCGGGCTGTGATGTGCTAATTCCTATATACCAGTATACAGAGGCAAAAAAAACCAGCTAAAGCAGATGCATTCCAACACTCATGCTCAAAGCACCTGTTGTCCATGGTTTCCCATGTACACACTCTTTTAAGTGAAGTCATCTCGGTTAGATCACACGGAAATTAGTATCAGCGACATAGCCACTCTAACCTTCTTTTAAAATAGCTTGTGAACCAATCTCACTCTGTCTGCTGGTTAGATAAATAAAGTGTGGATTTGAGTATCCTAGAGGTCTTCTTCATCTGGCCAACATTTGGGACCTTTGAGCACTTCCTGTCTCCTAACACTTTGTGTGTTCTCCAGTCAAGTTCTGGCTGAAGAAGACTCCAAACCGTAAAATTTTCCTTCCTTCCTCTCATGTCAGGGAAACTGGGCACATGAGCTTGAAAGACGTCATGGTATCTTTCTTACCTGGATTACCAGGAAATTCAATGTTTTGGGTATGCATGGGGGATGAAGGACCCTCTCAGTTTGTACACAGTCTCAACCTCATGTTGCTGCTGTTCAGTTCCCCCATGGGCTATGAGTCAGTCCTTTCTATCTGTCACTCTGGATCCTCTTTTGCAACTGCAAACTGCAACTTCTCTCTATGTGCCATGGCTTAGAAACATTTCTTTTCTTCAAAGCCCTTTCCCTCCTAGGGACCACTGCTCCTATTGTTCCTATTTCTGTACTTTAAAGACCTAGATTCTCCGAGTTAGTTTGCTGAATAACCACAGTCTCTATTATATAGTCTTCCTAAAGGTTAAAGAGGATAGAGAAAAAACTTTTCATCAGCAGCTAAATTGCCAGTTATAGAAGCAGTTAAACAAGAGGGAGACCCAAAAAAGATACCTAGTAAGGTCAAAAGATGTTGATATAGTTCATGTACAGAAGTATAAATTTTAAGAACGTGAAGTGAAATCCTATAATGAAATTATATGATTTTGCTCCATATGAAATTAGACTTGGCCTTGAAAAGGGGAAATCGAGGTATACTGAAATCACTGGCAATGTAAACTTGGAAATACTGTGCAGCAAGAGAGGTAGAAAAATATCAGCTAAATTTTGACAGTGTTTCATTAAATATTTGCTTCTACTGGAATCTACTGCATCTCTTTTTCATTCTGCTAAAGGCAGGATCTTGCTGAGAGGTAAAATACAGCAGGTTCTTCTTGCAAATTGAGGCCTTAAATCAGTTATTTATATAAATATTTCATGAAAGTGTGTTTCTGCCAACAAAATTCCATCTGGAATGAACCTCTGGGGAAGAATCAAGCGACCTGATTCAGTTATTATATTTTTTTTCCTTTCTGCACTGTATTGAACTCCTGGGGGTATCTTCTCATGAAGAGGCTGCTGTTTTCCCTATTTATTGCTTTGTAACTTAGATGGCGAGCATCAGATGCTGATGTCCCTGCTTGTATTGCCATCCCAGACCACTCCCTTTTTTTTTCTACTATATCTCATCCTGTTAGCAGTTGCTACCTGGACTACTACTACAAGGGTGGCCAAGCAACTTCTTTTACAAAAGTAACATACCTGTGGTCAGAGCTTTTCTTGCCTGTATTTTTTTCCTTGACACTTCTTCCTCAGTCACCTGCAGAACTCTCACCTCTCAGAACAGCTGACATTGGTGAGGTTGTTCTTCAAGACTTCATGGAGGCTTGACAAAAACAGCGCACGTGTAGCCTCTTAAGTTATTTTAGGGTAAGGAAGCTTCAGTAGATCCACAGAAGAAAAAGGAATCTTCATATACTTGATGTCAAAAGATATTAATGTGGAAATAATTAAAAAGTCAGGGAGTTCCTGTGCCCACCTATAAGGAATATCAGGTGAAGAAGGGGCAGCAAGAACCAGTCGGTCACTGCAGATCTCAAATTTCCAGACAGCCTTTGCTTCAAAATTTTGATACAATAATCCAGATCTATTTTACCATGAAGGAGTGAGGATTCTTCAAGAGGATTAATATTCACGTTTAGGACTCTTCTCATATCCAAATATCATGCAATAGCACATGTGACTTGGAGAGCTAAAGGAATATTTATTGTTCATCAAGACTGTTTAACTGAATTTCCTGTCTTTTGTGGGGGGAGGAATTGAAAGTACTTCTGTCAAACACTATGATTTTTAACTAATTGTTTAGGTATCTTTTCATTACAGGATGAAACAATCAAAACAAACGTTAACAATCACCTGCCATGTGAAGTCAAGTCACATGAAGGTAAGAGACAGTCAAGTTTAATCTAAAATACATGGGAATTTTGTTTTAAATGAACAATTGCCTACTGGAGAAATCTCAAAATGTCCTATAAATGACCAAAAAAAAAAGGTATCCCACATACACCTCCTGCACAGGAAGTTGCTTTGATCTCATGGAGAAAGATGTGTTTCAAGAAAGTTCAAGTATGGTTTATTTTGTGAGTTGGCTGAAAAGCAATGAATACCATCATGTGAAAATATCAGTTTTGAAGTTTATATTTTAAAAAGGGAGAAACAACTTTTTGAATACACAATTAAGAGAATATTTATATTAGAAGAGTTTATAGTCATGCTAGAAAAATTTGGTGAAAAATGATAATTTGTGTCCATTAATGAAAATAAACAACTCTTCATCACATTCTGGTAGGGCAGAAACTATGCAGTGAACTGCTGGCATTTCATCAGCAATCATTTTGCCCAGCCTTAGACTGTACAATATATTATCTTACAACAGAGACCCTTGGGCCCTAATTTGCTTGGTTGGTGCTTACAAGAAATTGCCTGTGGCAAGGATTAAATTAAGCATGAAGTTTTGAGTTTCAGCATGTAGTCAGGCTCTTTGTTTATGAAAGACCACAAACACTATTCACACTGGTAATAATAATTGATAAAGTATTGGTTCAAGCATCTAGTAGAGCCATTAAATAATTTATATTGTTGCACTCCCTTGCCAAGAAAAGCATAGTTGTAGTTTTTTCAAAGGCTAATGCATGAGCTTACAGAAAGGTGAAAATCACTGATGAAGTCTGTAGACAATTACAGCAGCTGACCCCAGAAGGTTTGCTCCATCTCCAACCCACATGCATGTCCCTGCCCTCCCTGGGCAGATCATGCAGCAGGTAAAATGGTGAAGGCCCCTGAGAGGAAGTAGCTGTGGCTTAGATGGGGCTGCGGGATGGACTGAGAGGGGTCTCTGTCCATAGGTGGGTAATATGGGGAAGGGGAAGTAGAGGGATGGGTTGCAGGTGGGAACAGGGGTACTGCGATGGTGGCGGGGGGGTGACTGGCTGAGGGGCAGTAGCCCTTTTCAGGGCTTTCAAAAGTTGTGGTCCCATCCATGGCCCTAGTGGGTACTTCTCTCTTCCCCTCCTCATCTCAGCCCTGCTCTCTGCCCCTGTCCCTCTCCACCAGCCTGGGAAGGGGATATGTGTCTTCCTGCTTGGTTTTGGGCACCAGCATCACTGATCTTTGGAGATGGGACACTGTTCCACATACCCAGAATTTAATGCTGCAGATTGCAAGGAACATGACTTGAGCAGATGTTAGTAAGCCTCTAGCCGTGGCAGGAAGGTAGTGCAGGCTGGAAAACACACAGTATTCAAACTGGTCATAGAGCTGTGCTGCCCTGACCTCTGTGTGCCCTTGGCTGGACTTCTGCTGCCATGCACGCTTGTTAAATGCAAACTGGTGAGGTGTTTCTTCACCATGCTGTAGCCAGTGAAGTGACACAAACACAGTATAAAAGAATCCTTTGGAATGGGACTCTTGCCTGTCATGTTGGATGTCTGACCAGGCTGAGTCTGACATGCACTTGCACACACCACACGTGCCATGTCTATGCTTTTGTCACCTGTGAACCAACACCTGGGGACCTGAATGTGGTGGCTCAGCTGAGAAAGCCCTTGGGAAAGGAAATGAAACAGAATTTTTTTATAGACTGGTTCTGTAGAGGCCAGGATCCAGAAACAGAATTCATTTCAGATTAATTTACTGTGCCAGGTTAGTTTGGAGAGCAGTGTGCAGCTGGAAACTCAAACAGTTTTTCAGATTACTCTATTGATTTATAAAGCCAAATACCATATGGAACCTAAATGTATAACTGAATTAGTATCCTGCAGAAATACAGGTAAAATGCAGCAAATATTTTATGGTTGGATGAATTACTATACCTGAAGGGACATTCTAATTTATTTAACTCTCTTTTATGATTTTTTTTAATTTTTTTTTTTTTTTTTTTAGCAAGGCAGTTGTCAGGAGTTTTCTTTAGATATCTTATTTCTCCTACACGGCTGAGAAGAACAGCAAAAAAAAGGCACCAAATTTATGGTTGTAGGATGTGCATAAGGTGTGTGGTAAAAAATGCCTAGACTTCCTTTCCTTACATCCCTCTTAATTTATTTAAAATTCTGGAGTACATAGTGGGCCTTGCAAAGACCACAGCTTTAGTCACTAAACTTTGAATAATATTACAAGAGAAAGGAATTTCAGTTCAAGATGATGATTCTGTGAGGCTGTAAGTGAGGCTCTTATTTAAGACAAGAAGTAAGAATTTAGGTTTTCCTCAAAGAGCTTAAAATTACGTGCCAAAGAAACTTAAATCCCATTTTAAGAGTCTAAAAATTAAAGAATTTTTTATGGTCTGTGCCTGTGAGTATATCACTTTTCACCATTTTATCTTCATTAAATTGCATTTTGGTTTTATTTGTCATAAAAATTTGAAATTGCTTCTTTTCCTTGCAATGAATGCTACTTAGTTTTGATACTTTCTGTCACCCATTCATGTGGCTTGTGGTTCCTATTCCAGTGCAGAAACAAAACAATTTAACTGATGCTTTCATTTTGGTTTTCTAGTTCAGAGAAAATGTCTAATGGTTTTGATTATGTGTTGTCATGATGAAACAGTGAAGGCAAGGTGGGTTTTCCTTTTCTTCCTCCTTTTCCAACTTGTCCTTGTGAGTCTGAATTTCACTTAACATAGTTCTTAAGGAGCTTAAAGTGCTTTGTTGAACTCCATATATTAAGAATATGAGATAAAAGTACAAAGAATATTTAAAAATATTTTAAATCACTGAGGGAGTGTGTGTAATAAAGAAAGAACATTAATTATTTCAGAAGGTTCTAGTATTAAAGCTAAATGTCTTTTTAAAAGCATTAAAAGGTTAGTGCAATGTGTTACATAAGTGACAGACACCAGATGGCTCCACCTCCTTAGAAATCAGACTTTTGTGTAGTTTGAGCAGGAAGAAAGGCGGGCCTTCGGAGTGGGACCGTGGTCAAACCCTGACTTGGAAGTAGGGTGGAATAGACTTGTAAAATTGATTACAGAAGTTTGCACTTTGTTATATATGCTTCAAATCATAGCTGTGGGCAGGGGATATAAAAAATGAAGCATTGAAATTGAGTGAAGAATGTAAATTGATGTCCAAAGAGGATAAGAAATTCAGTAACAGGTGAGAAACTACAGAAGATATGCAAACTCCTGGTTTAAAAGCCAGATTGCACCTACTTGACCTATTATTACCCTTGACATATAAAGATTCTCCCAAAAGTAATGTTTCTTCATTATTATTTTAAATTAAGTGTTTGTGGATCTGAAGACATCTTCTGGGCATGAACTACACTAATGCAATTCTATTGACTCCCAAGGGAAACGGTACAGAATATGAAAAAGAGTAAAAAGGTAAATGATTATCTTGATGGTATAACAAAAGATCAGCTTTTTAATACGTTCTGATATTAGGGGCTAAACCAAACATTTGCTTATGCACCTTTTAGCTATTCTGTTTGTTTCTTCTCATAACGTAAACGGAGGACAGGGAACATCATTGCAGCCCATTTTGTAGTCAGTGTGCTGTATTCAGTGGTTTTGCTACACACAGGCACTGAAAATCTAGGGAAGTACATCAAGGCAATAAACTTGATAAAAGGGCTTTCCACTGCACATGCAAGGAATAAACAGTCCCAAGGAAACCATGTATCTGCAAATACAAGGACGCCTCTTGGCTGAAAACTGAGTAGAATGGTGGAAGACGTTTATAAAAGAACAGATTGAGTACAGCTTGAGTGCGAATATTTCACAGGTGGTGAACTTGTGACAAGCTCATACCTTTTGATTTTTAAGTACTAACCACCTCCATAGGAATATTATATGTCTTATTAAAAGTTTCCTAGGGCACAACTCATCCAAAGCTAAGTGATTAGTTCTTCAGAGAAGACTGTGGGAGAGAAAACATCCTCATATTAGAGAGTTCCAAGGAAAAGGGAAAAAAGCAATTAAAAAAAAGAGGTAAATCAACTAGACCATTAAATTGAGTCATTTTGTATTCACTTAACTGAATCAGCTGGCAGTTCTCCTGAAACGCCCCTGTTCACCATCACCCAGAGAGCTTACTTGCAAACCTGTGCTCTTTGTCTTGAGGGGAGTGGCTGGGAAATGGAATTAAATGGCTCAACCCCACAGCTAGCTGCAACTGCCTGTTGCACTGGAAGTCCTTTATACTCAGTGAAAGCAAAAATCAGGATGATTGCTGCAGAGATCTGGCTGCCTGTGATGGTTTCCATGTATATGTATATGCTGGGTTATTTCCCCCTCAGTTAGGGCAAGTAGTAAAACTAGAACGAAAGGCTGTTTTGTTCAAAGATACTCCACTGGAATTTGCACATTGCTGAGTAGACTCTAGTTGGTGTAAGACTGTTGCATGTACCAGGTACTAATTATTTAGAAATGTTGGCTATTTCAATAATGTCGCTTTTTCATGAGCTGTCAAGATTGAGCAGGGGTTGCATCTGCTCCCAGCTTGGCTCCCGTTCCTGCTGCCTTGGCAATTTCTTTATTCCTGGCAGTTGGGTTTCTCTTGCCCTGGCAGTGCTTTGCCAGCAAGTTGGATTTGCTGTTGATCTTACCATGCTAAGCATCGTGCTAGCTTAAAGTCTGCAGCAGCTTTTCTATTGCTAGGATGAATACTCAAGACACAAATAAAAGGATTCATTTTGAAATCTGAGACTGGGATATACATATAAATTTGTAGAAGGAAATTCTAGTGGTTTCAAACCACACAAATTTGTATCAGGGTTATATAATGTCCACTCTTTTTTTTTTGGTGGGGTGGGTGGAGGTGGGGGGGGAGAGTACTGGTGTACTGTTAAAGTCAGGAAATTAATTATATTTTCTTTTAAAACTGACATAAAAATGTAAATATATTTTTCTCCTGCAGACTTCCTGGAAATATCAGAGCTTTCATTTACTTCCTTTTTACTAATACTTTTGACTATGGTCTCACATGTAAGGTTTAAAGAGCAGAAAAATTAGATTTATATTCTTTAATACTGATGTCAGAAGCTGAAATAATAAATAAATTATCATAATTTTGACAGACATATTACAAGAAAAGGTCTCCCAACATACCTGTCTGCATATAAAACTATGAGTTTAAAGGGAATTTGAGGCTGACTGACAGGAGGAGCACTTGCTCGGTGTTTCAACAGGTCAAACACAGATCCATTATTCTCTTTCTATGCTGGCTTTTAATGCTGTCTCCTTTGTATGTGACCTGAAGAAGGACACATGCTCCTGCAAATGTTTCAAGCCCCTACAACTCTTTCAGTCATCTAGTAAAAGTTATTTTTGCCCTTCAAAGGTAATCTTATGTATGTCTCTAGACTGTCATGCTCAGAACATCTCCAAATGAACCGTCTCCAAATTCTCTGCTGCTCATCCCCCCTATACAACAGATGCACTCACTCCTTGTTTAAATAGAACTGCAAGTCTTCAGAAATCTTCTGAAAACACCTGGCAGACTCCAACCACCCTCAGTGAACTTTGTGTTTTGAATGAGCAATTTCAAATTCTTGTGCTTAAAATACATAATAGGTATACAGTTGGCTCTCATAAAGACAGGCATCTGGTGACAGGGTTGTGTGTGTGTTCTGGAATTCAGTGGTAAACTTCCTGATACAGAAAGGAAACCTGGAAAGATGGCTGCAAAAATTGTAAACCAGCATATAACACAAAATTAATATAAATTACACTCCCCAGAAGAGTATGTGAATAGGCAGATGCTGTAGAGGGCAACTCCATTGAACTGCTTATTACAGAATAAATGATAGCATCAAAAAGTAATACAGCTCAACGATACAGGTCATTGACTTAGACATCTCTGCTGGGAATGATTAAAGTGGCATTTAGCCCTACTGGTTGACTCTCTAGGGTGCTGAAAAACATCACATCAATACAAATCTGCTTAGCTGCTCACAGAAAGAATGACATCACGGAAACATAAATAAGTTGCTGACTCCCAGCCTGAGGAATAACAGCAGCATTTTGGATTTCAGGAAATAATGAATAGCACAGTGGAAGACAAAACAAATGAGCTAATCAGGCCACCTCTGAATTATATTGCATTCAGATATGCTCTCTTGCCAGTGGATCAGGGCACTCGAGTCTCATTCTTATGCATGGCTGAGGAAGCAAAACTGCTGCTACTCAAAACATCAATTTTGAAAAAGTCACATATAAAAAAATAATATAAGCGATAATACAGGAAATGCTGAAGTGGTCTCTATAGTTATCTCAGTTGCAGCAGGGAGTATTGTTAGGGCTTGTTTTGCCAATAGAAACATAAGCAGTGTATGCGGTATTTAATGGAACATTGTTTCCGCTGCTGCAGGAAAAATTGCACTATAATTATCAAGAATTCTGAACGGGCTGTATGTCTTCAGGCAAAGGCAAGATCTAAGACACCATTCAGATACTGTTGGATACCATTTCCAGTAACAAGATTCGGTGGGACTGGGAACTATATTAAACCTCCAGCCTCATCAACTCTTTGTGCGGGCACATTTTGGACTAAGGAACACACAATTCTTTTTAAATGTTACAAATCTAAAATAGAAAATTTCAATGAGGTATGTCCTTTTAGAAAATCAAAATATTTTATTTTTCTTTGTTATCCCTGGGGACAAAAAAAAACCCTCAAAATCAAAAACGTTTTTCTCACTTTAAAGTCTGACTTACTTAATGAATGCTATTGGCTTCTATCATGTAAGAGAACTATATTTTCATAGAAGCATGGAGTGAAATTCTATCTATGGTCTTACAAACCATATACAAATATACCTATGCAACTCATATGTCCTTACGAGATCAGACACAATTTTTATGTCTGGGGAGAGAGGATACTTTGAAAATTACTTCAGGCAGAATTTTTTTCAGGAAATATCCAAAGGCTGTCTTATCCCTTTCCTGTGGAATCAGAAAATTGAATGGTGCTGAAAAATATTTTTTATGTTGCAGTTAAAAATCCAAATAATTATGCCTTTTGGTTATACTGTAAGATAATTTGTACAAGATGTGTATATTGCTTTTGCAATTTCTCTAGTGGTATAGGGCAAAAATAGCCAGCTGGCAAGTAACAAGTAACACTACCAAGGCATGGCAGTTTTTGAATATAACATGAGCAGTAAGCAACAGGTAAATATAGGGAGTATGAGTATACTGTGAGGTAGGAATTATAGCTTCTTGTACATAAAGCTGCCATTGCAATTTAATTAAGATGTGAAAATACAAATTCTTCTACACTTGAATATTATCAGATTAGAGGGATGACATCTATACATAGGTTTGTTCAGTACTGATATTTTAATTCTACAGCAGGTTAACTTTAAAGAAAAAAAGGAAGCCTTATTATTGCAAGAAATGTTTCTAGATATTTTCTAGGTATTTTGAAGGAATTAGTACCCTTAGGATGAGATGAGGAAAAAAACATACATCTGCACAGAAGTCCTGTCTATGCACAGGACCCCCTATTCACTATAATCACTACTGAAAATTCACCACTCCGGGGATCTTCTATTTAATCTGCCTAGTGTAGAGTTTCAGTCTGAAAATGAAAAAAAATATAATGATCCTACTGCCTATGTGGTATAGCTGATATTTCATAAGAAAACTCTGAAGACTTTTAAAAAGGTTTATAATCCAGACTTCCCTAAATGATCTGGACAGTCCTGTCAAAAGTGACGGGGAAAACAGCACTTTGGTATAATTGAGTTCTATTTATTTATTTATTTATTTATTTATTAATTATGGAATGTTACTTTTACTGTGTAAATTCTCTTTATTAGTTTTGTGGAAATTATGCGTGTTTACAAAACACAACTGCTTCCTGTAGGAGAAATGCTGTGTTTATTAACCCTCACAGAGAAAGTGTGGTCCTTTATGGCTTGCCTACATAGCTGTCATTGTCCAGTTCTTGCGTGTAAGGCCGCTGTTCTTCTGATTGTAGGCAGGAAAACAGTCATGGGTACCAGCTGTTTGAGTCTTAGAGATAATTCTTCTACTCTTCTGATTTCTGGAGTTGTCCTTCTCAGGCAAAATGAATGCATTTCAACTAGGTGGGAGACATGAAAAAGCAGATAGTACCTTCTATGCATGCACATCTATGGGAAATTAAAGCTTTTGCCTTAATAGGTGGGTGGGGAGAACAGGAGAAAATTCTGCTGAACTGAACGTGTACAACCTGACTTCAGGGAGAGGTCAGAAAAAAGGATAGGAATGAAGCACACTAGATGTGTTGATTTTTTTATCAGGTAGATTAAGAACTGTGGACTTCCCTCTACTTAACCTAGCCTTTTGCAGTGCACCCTCATTCTGAAGCGCAGCGCACTGTTGGCTGTAGGTTCATTCCGTAAGTCTTTAGGGGTAATGAGCAACTATTTCCACAATTTACTGCTGTCAGCCCCAGCAAGAGTGCAGGACAGCTGTCATCTGTAAAACAAAAAATTATCTTCAGTTGTAGTGGAAGGGTGATACTTAGCTCATTGATTGCCACTGAGATGACAGACAAATTAGTCCATGACAAAAGTGCATAGCATTTCATTGTTCTTTCATTTGCCTATTCAAAGGAGCCAGTTATGCTGCAGTGAAATCAATGCTGAATTCTAATGACTTCTGTACAATAAGGGGATGTTTTGATTAAGTCTGTCACATACTCTTCTTCCAGTATATTTAGTCTAATAAAAAAGGTTATTGGTCTAAGTAAAATAAGTTATTTGGAATTAGCTTTACTTGAACTCTGTTGACCTTGGATGGGTTTCCTCTCTTTGCACGTAAGGTTGAGGTACATCAGAAGAAGCTCAAGCCTCTTTGCTACCAACACTTGTGCCCTTGTTCACCTGGTTTTCATTATTGTTTTATTTTGCAGCTGGGATGAGAGAGAACATTATCTGGGAAGTATAGTGAAATAGCTCATGTTGACTGACAGGCCCATAAATCTAATTTTTATTCAGATAGCATGCTGATTGAGCAAAATTTGTAGCTAGAAGAGCTACAAGAAAACATTAATTGTGAAAAGTCATATCTGAAATATTATGATTGGGTTTCAATCAGATTCAGCTGGTGTAAGTCTAGATGATGTTTCAAATATCCAACCATCTGACTTCTTAGCTTCCTGTCTGCCAGAATTTATTGAAGCAGCAGTTTACCACATTCCTCAGCCCCATCACTTTTCATTACATTTTCTCTTCTATTTTCCTTGATTGAAATGAAGTTTTAATTAGTAATAAAATACAACTCCTTTCCTAAACAAACCATACAATTGAAAGCATAATACTTAATTTACTAGAAAAGCTACCTAGTGAGCAGAACTGATTGCCAAAAAAGTGACAATATGGGAACTGATATTTTTCAGCTCAGACTTCCAAACAAAATATTCTAGAAAAAGAGAAGGCAGAAGAGAAGAATGGCAAAATGGACTTTTCAGAGAGTAGATTTAAAATGTTATATCCCAAGCTAATTTTCATTCCATAAGTTTCGTATCTGGAAAAGGATTGTGCTTAATTTTAAATAGAAGTAAAGCTTTTGGTGCTCTTGGCACTAAGTTTAAGCAGAAGACTTAGTAGGGCTGTTTAGACTATAGTTCAGTGCTGTTCAAAGTATATATTTAGGAAACTGAAGGATATTTTTAGGACCTATAAGCCTTTTATGGATAAGTATGCACTAGCTAATACAGCTTTACTGAATTTTAATAGGTGTAACTGAATAACACCTAGTCTTTAAAATTTCACTAAAATAGCAAGAAACGTGAATAGTAATTGTAATTTGACATTAGTTCTGTCTCTGTATCCTTATCAAGTACTTTATTCCCTACTTCTCTGTACTGTTCTCCCAAGCAGGGAGAACTTATGCTCTCTGAGCAGAAGAAGTATTAGTTTCTGATTTGACAGACACTGTCTGGTGTTTATTGCAAACATATCTCATTGAGGATGGAATAATTAATTCCAGCCAGGGACATTACAGGTTGATCTCTGTTCTCTATTTCATATTAGTGAAGTGTAGAAATTTCATATTATAAGTCAGAAGTCTTCAGGCTTTTTTCTACCATTATAAAGAATACAACGTCTCCTCAAAAAGGCAATCACTGTAAAGACATACAGAAATTCACCAGAGCATGCGCACAGTTTGAGAAAATACTTATAGAATGGAAAAACTGTGAACAGATTCTTCTGCATCTGTGTTTATATCAAAGTGCTGTAAATAAATGCAGGATACATTAATTCAAATATGCCAGTTTGGCAGCCTGCAGCATGTAGAGCACTAGTTTTAAATCAAGTTTAGCTGATGTTGCATGGAGTCAGTCACGGCAGAAAGTTGTCACAACAGGAGGGCAATTAAAGAGATTTATAGATCTGATTTCCAATCAGGTCAAATGGTCAGATAAAGAAGGGTCAGCTTTACTAAACCATTTTCTAAACAGTATGCTAGAAAACACTAAGTTAATCCCTCTGCCAACACTGGGAGTCTTGGATGTAAAGATCGGAAATTCCTGTTTCAATGGGGAATAAAGAGCCCCTCTGATGTCAGTGCAAAGAGTTCATGCTCCTCCAGACTCAGAGTGTCATGACAGTGTTTTAAAAAACAAGTGCATCAAGTTTGCCTATGTGGAAAGGCAATATATGGTAGTTCTACCTCTGCATTTTGTGGCTACTCTCATGTACCAGCGCATGGAAAGGGCTGACAAGAACTGACTCTATCTATGAGATGGTTGTGCCCTACTGCAGCAGCCTGATGGGTGTGGCAGGTTTGGGCCAGCTTCTTGTATTCATTTTGCTATCTATGCAGATACACGTGGGTTAGCTGCTGCAGGTTTAAATCTGTCTTGGCTATGTCTTCATTAAGTGGTGGTCACAGTGACTGGAATTCATCCTTGACCAGATATTGACACCTGCATCTGAGCTAATCACTTGGCACTCCCTTGGCTATTAGTCTCCATTAAAGTCAGTGGAGAAAAATGGGCAGATTTAGAGCAAAATTTATCTTATACTAAAGTAGGCATTGGAGATAGGTGAGATGAATCACATGCTGTGAGTGCCTCTTTGAGTCTGTCAATTAAAGCAGCCTAGGTGTGAGCATCGACCCTGAAGACTTCTTGAAGCAGGTGAGATGAATCTTCCCTCCCAGGCTGCAGAATGAATGTGCTTAGAATGGAAGAGTGCCTCCTGGAATGTTTAAGTGAATTATTCTCTTTTTTTCAAGACCAGTGAAGGATCCTGCTGTGTTTGTATTAAGGAAGTTAGTTTTCCTATATGGGCAAAGCACAAAGTTGTCTGTCAGAATGCCTAAACCTCAGTGCATCAAAGGCACTAACACTAGGAATCAAGAAGGCATCACTAGAGATTAATGTTTCATCGAGGTACAGAGCAGCTGAAGTGCCACTGAGTCCCTCAGACTCCTCCAATCTCATCGACAGGCACACAGGTATAAACAGCTTTTTGTGGTCAGGTGTAGGCGGCACAGAAAGGGAAAAGAATGGTTGTGTCAAAAAAGAGAGGATCTTTGTTAACTTCCTAACACACTGTTTTATACCTTTTTCTGAAACAACTGCTACTTTTCTGCTGTTGGACAATGATCCCAGACAAGCCTAGGATGAGAGGTCCTTTTAGTCTGATCTTCAGCAAAATAGGAAGTGTTTCATATTGTCTGAGGAACATTTTCCTAAAAAAACCATTACATTCCTTCTGAGCCCAGCTATCTCCACTTCTCACTACCTAAGTGAGCTAAGTTTGCACAGGTAACACACCGAAGTCTCACCTGCTTTCCTATACCTGTGTAGGCTGAATCTCACAAAAAATATTCATTCTTCTTCACTGCTTCTCCTGGCTGCTGAGGTATGCAGCCTGTATGCATTTACCCTGTGTTTGCTGCTATGTATTTACAGACAAACATGGGAAAGCACTGTTCTAATTTCAACTAGTTAATCCACATGTCAACCGCACAAGAATGAACCCATTTGCAAAGGGAGCTTAGGGAGTGTGAACGATAGGTAAAGCACAGCACAAAATTTTTCTGTTTCTATTTGACACCTTCATGAAAGATATCTAATGCAAAAGTTGCAGACAGCACAATACAAGAGGAAGAAATACTTATTTGTGTGAAAGGGGCTTCTTTTCTAGAAAGATGTATATGCATATTTTTGAGCGTAATTATTTAAAGCAGAAGGAAATAAATTTCAGTGGAAATATTTTCATGTAAAAATACAAAGTAGAAAGGTAAATTCCAAATCTCTGCAAATGAGAAATGCACTATCCAGTTTGCAGTTCTAGCTGTAAAAAAATAAATTTCAGTCAAGGCTTCCTAATAACCATACACATTCTGGTTTCACCTTCTCAGGAAGCAGTTCGAGTTAAAGTTATTCCTAATGACTTCGGGTAGTAGCTTTATCAAATTGTGTACTTTGGATATGTTATGGCCAATGTTTTCTTTCTGTGCAAAAATACAAAAGTTGATATATAAGAAACTAAGGCTTTGAATCAAGCATGGTCTGAGACTAGGGCAGCTCTTGGTGCTTCACGCTGCTTAGGGCAAAGACAGCAACACATGAGAATTGTTTCTTGGTGGTGAGAAATAATACCCCACAACATTTCTTTATAGTAAATAAGTATTTCTGAGTCTTTAAGTCTGCTAGGTCTCCTTCGATTTCATGTTGCTTTAGTGTCTTGAAAAGCCTCACTTTGATAAATTTTCAGCAGTCTTACCCCTGCCAAAATCTGCAAGATTTCTCCTCAGTGCAAGACAGTGTGTTGCCTTGTGTAAAAGCAGGGGAATTCCTGGTCGCTGTGGCCGAGTGAGGCACCCCAGCCATGGTCCCAAGAGTTTTTATTCCTCTAACTTCATGTTCAAACTCACATGGCTGTGCTGCACTGACCCTGCACGGTGAAAACCAGGGTATCTGTTTTACTGTAAGTTTAATATTCTAATTTGCCTCAGGGGAGTAATGCTGCCATTACTTAAGAGAGACCTCCTTCTCCTGTCCCACTGTCTCCTATCTTTCTCCCCCCTCTTCTCTCCATACCACTTTCATAGCAGTCAGCCACTCATGGGGTCTTGTAGCATCTGTTATCACTAGAAGGACGTGTTTGAAATTAATGTGTCTTCAAGAATTATTTGCATAACAGCTGAAAATATGGTTTGCTTTCAACATATTTTTTCAACATATTATTTTCTCCCATATTTTTTTAGCCTCCTGCTTCCATCCTTTGTGGCATACTCTCTTCTTGTTTTTGCAGTTAAAAACATAATGGAGTAAACCAGTCTTCACCAGGGTGGGTTTGAACTGCCTATTTCAAGCCTGAGAGAACAGTAATGAAAAACACAAGTGGTATTTTTGTTGTTATTTTCATGAAAGAGACAGGAATATGGGAAAGTGTCTGCAAAAATCTGTGTTTCAGAAGCAATAATTTTCAGAAGATTTTATACAAAAATGGTAAATGCCCTTGTTATACACGAATGAAAAATGGCTGGTGGTTCTCCAGAAAAAGCCACTTTCATTTGGTATTTACTTGTATTAATTCAAACTGCAGTTATAAAAAGCCATGTTTGTTACATGCGTTTATTATCGTAGAATGTTTTGATAATTTCTGGGGAAGCTCTGTCTGTGTTTGGAGGCTTGCTATCATCCCTCTAAA
This sequence comes from Struthidea cinerea, assembly GCA_013397865.1. Classification (NCBI taxonomy): domain Eukaryota; kingdom Metazoa; phylum Chordata; class Aves; order Passeriformes; family Corcoracidae; genus Struthidea; species Struthidea cinerea. The sequence continues at coordinate 352,934 of VZTI01004423.1, forward strand.
TTCTGATCTGCTTCTGTGTATATAACCTTATGCTCTATGTCCTAGAGTAGCAGAAGCAAATACCAAGCAGTGAGTCTTATCAACTGAACCTTTGGTGGCCTGCATTCCTCAGCATCATTTAAGCCACAAAGGCTTCCTGCAGGTGATTTTCAAAAACCTTTAAGATTGACTCATCCTCTTACATTCACAGCATGACATATGCCATAGGAACACAGTTCTGCAAATGTGCTTCTAAAATTATTCCATTTTTAAAAACTTTTCCTCAGCTGTAAAACTGAATGCTTTCATTACCACATGGCTAAATTTGCAAAGGCAGCAATAAAGGTTTCTTAAAAATAATCTAAAGGAGATTGCTATATACTAAAATAAGCAACTTATTTGGTCTCTTTCATCTTGGAACTTTGATAGACAGAAGTGATTGATGTGTCTCATTGGAAAGCTAAGGAAATCACTTCCCCAATAGTATAAAGGTGCCATTTGACATTTTATAGTTCTCTGAGATTTCACTTTTTACGTTCAGATACTTAAAAAAAATGTTAAAAGGAATAACTGGTTGAAAATAAAACCTTACTTTCTTATGTCTTGATTCAGTGTAATGGTTCAGGGAAACTTCAGAACTTTTCATGAGAAAAGAAGGAATCAACTTTGTATTTTGAATACAACAAAAAGTTGTTCAAAGCTTTGAAACGTCAATGATCTTCAGGGGAGGGGAATCAATGAGCAGAGGCCAGCAAGGATGGGTTTAATGGTAATGAGTTTCCCTTGGGTTCTGTGTTCTTTTCCCTTTCCCATCTTCTATATAAAGACCAGAAAGCCCCCAAATAAAATCATAATATTATATAATCAGTGGGAATTACTCCAAATCAGTGAAAGATCAGTGAGAATAACTGCAGAGCCCAAGTTAAAATTTCATGTTGAAATATGAATTGAAATGTTTTTAAAGATGTGAGCTTATTTTTCACTATATGAAATTAATAATTTCTTCAATTATTTTCTTTTCCGATACTGAATAATGTCTTGAGTCTTGTTGAATTCATGTATTCAGCAGTGAACAACCCTGATTTTGTAACCCAAATCCATTCAAATGTCATTTGATTGCCTAACAGAAATAACTTACATGGATAGATGCTTCAGATCTTTTCGTGTAGGGTGTACTGTGGGTAATATACGGGATGGAACCAGACGTGAAATACTGCATCCACATGAAGGATTTGCCCTAAAGGCTAATTGCTGTCATAAGGACAAACACAGAGAAAAATATATTTTTGGTGACATTCTACAATAGGGCTGACCATGTCCTTCTCTGATATTACTGTGTTCTTAGGAAAGAAAAATTACTTTTCTATTCACATCAAAATAATGTTTTACATTTTCTGAGTAGGGCTTTGAGAACCAAAGTAATTTGGTCTAAGGACAGAAGATTTTAGATGCCACACAGAAAATGTAGCACCTGTTGCAATACCCAGGAAAAGAAGCCCCATCTTTTGTGTGTCTGGAAGTCTGCTGTACCTTTGGAGAGAAGCTACAGCACATTTCTATAAAGAGGCAAATAATTCTACATTCAGAACTGGTATGGAGGAAATAGCTTGATAACTGACTTTTGATCTGCAGTATTTTGCTGAGAGTCATAGCTGATGGCTGCCTATAAAAAAATGATTAAAAACTTAAAAGGTTCACTCATAAGAGGTGAACTATGAGTGCCACTGTACTTTCTTCCATAGCTGTATTGCCATGTCAAAGTGGTAAAGGAGTAAGGTGGGCCCTTTGAACATCAAAATTTTTATGAGAAAAAAATAAAACAGGAGTGAAACTGCTTGTTTAAATTTGGATGCACTGTGTGCTTTCTCAGAGAAGAAACTAGGGTTTTAGAAATACTGGGCTAGAATTTTGCCCATGTTGATACCATCAGTCATTTCTGAATGCTATCAAGTTCCAAACCAAGACACATTTTCCACTGTGGGACAGAGCAAGGTTGCTAGGCACCCCCGGGAATTTATTTTATTATTGTGCACACATCACAGGGTCATCTGGGTGTATCGTTTCCAAAAGAAACAGCAAAATAACAAACTCCAGATCTGTCAGAGAGATTAAATTCCCAATGTGTATTAACATTTATTTCATCTAAGCAGAGAGTGAATTTTAGTTAAACAATGAGAGTCATTCAATACCGAGCATTGGCTTTTTGAGTGATTTACAGTCTGAAATGGAAAAAAAGGCTCTCCCTCAAAATGAAACTTTGAGTCTTAGAATGAAATTTCAAAATTAACAAGATGCATGCAAAATGGAGAAACCCTATTAGGTAGGGAAGCACAAAAGAACTGCGAGGGGAACTTCGACTTGAGTCACCCTTAACATTAGTTACAGTGTGGTGCAAGGAATGCAGTTCAGCATTGGCTGAAGACAGAAATACAAATATTTTAGAGATTTTTCTGAATTTCTGGTGGGATGGACCACACTGTCCCCAAAGTAAGAGCTGCTCTGTTTATTGTTCTTTCCAAATTTTGTCAGTGCAAGGAGACTTCTACCATCTTTGTTCCCTTATAAATATAAACAGTTTAGAGAAGATTGTTATCAGTTCATTTGTTGGGTTTTTGTGTTTGTTTTTTTACCCAGGAGAGGTGTCCTTCACATGTATTTTTTACATTTGCAATTAGGCCTTTTAGAGCTTCACTGCAGTACACGTAGTATGTACCTGGCACAGGAGCAGAGCCTGAAGTGCAGACTGGAGCTGGAAGTATTTGAGCTTGCCTCTCTGTTTGCTGCAATGTGTTTCCGTGGCAACCGGATGCTATAAAAAGGTTCTCTCTAAATATATTGCATGTGGTCTTCTTATTTTATAATTTTTCCCTGCTAGTTATCAATTTCTATTAAAAACAGTGTCATGATGTTTTGTTTATTCACACTTATGAAAGTGGTTTTGTATTTATTTTTTTATTGAGTGACCTCAATTTTAATGGCTCATATTACCAGAGGAGATAGAAAGGTAAATGATGAGTCACTACGGCAAATAAAAATGCAAATTCTGCCCACGGGAAAAAAAAGTCAAGGTGAATATGTAGATTGGTTAGTATCAGACAGAGATGTTTTTGTTCATACAGATTTATTTTTCATACCCAGTCCACCATTTGCTGTTAACTGTCCTCTGAGATCCTAGCTTAGCTTCTATTCAGAGACTACAACATAAATCAGATGTGGCAGAGAGCTTCACCTTTCAGTGCTCTGTGCTGCTTGTGAGAGCCTGCATGCTTCCAAGCAGGCAGCAAACAGTGGTGGTGTGAGCCAGAAATGACCCATCAACTGAAGTTCAAGGAGTGCCATTTAATTGTGCTCTTTAACTGCTAACAAAACAGCTCCAGTGGTGTGCCAGGCGTTAGCTCATGAACCACCACTGCCTAGCTGACAGCATCCAGCCCTGCTGTCCTCATCCATGACACCTGCTCAACCATCAGACACCACCACATGCTGGGGATTAAAATCATTTAACAAAAAAAAACCATGAGCGGATTGCAGCTGGAGTCCCGCTGTGCCATGTGTGGCAGCCAAACCCAGCATAGGCATGAGACACGGCTTCCTTTTTTCTCATGGAGGTTGTCAGTACTGTGCATGACTCAACTAGGCTGATACACAGAGACTAGTTACAGGACCCATCACCTGACTTTCTGCTTCATATCACTGAATCTGGGACAGCAGTGACAAATTTCTCCCACGATTTGTATGCAAAGGAGATGATGTACATGAGTCAGCAAGGCAGGCTCCACTTTCTGGGTTATCCTGCAGCTGAGTAACAATGTGGCACAGACAGGGAATGATGATACCTCTAAGATCAGCAGAGAAGACCACTCACCTGTCAGCTCAAAGACAAAAACTGTGTCCCTCTAGCACCAACAGTCAAATGGCACCTGGGAAAGAAAAGGTCCAAAGTTTCATATTCTGTGAAGGAGAAGGGAATAACATGAGAAATTTGGACAGCACTGCTCTACTGTGACTAAGTACCTTGGCCATCGTTTGTTTGAAGAATTA
>VZTI01004423.1:366550-453670 GCA_013397865.1 Struthidea cinerea
TCCAAAAAAAAAAAAAAAAAAAAGAGTGCTCTATCATTAATTTATGTAAGTTCTGCTTTTGTGAGATTGCTCAAATGATTGGTGCCTGCTTTCAATGAGCAAATTTCTGGAGCTGAGTTGTGCCCATATGGGGATAGCAGTCTTTGAAACAGTGTTAAATCAACTGAAAGATACAGTGGGCTTTCCTTGTGAAAACAAGGTACGTTCTGATGTTCTCACATTTTCAAGTATCAAATTTTTGTCATGTACTCTGAAAAGGAAAAACAAAGCCATGACCTTCAGAAACAGAGTTCTATTATTTAGGCTAAGTCTGAAAATTACAAAGTTCCAGGTGTGGAAGAGAGTTAAGCATCCATTAGCAAATATCGGCATTTACAGTCTGCCCTTGCACATCAATTATTTTAGACCTGGCCCATGTATTCTGATTATTTCCTGCTCCTCTTTCTTACATGCCTTTAAAATACTCTTCCCTTTCCCAAGAACTTGTTCACAATTTTCTGCTTCGTATCAAGGCAATATTAAAACTTTCAGAGTAGTGGCTCCACTTTCTTCTTTATTGCAATCAAATCAATCTCAACAATTCCTGATCCTGGGGGATTTTTGCATGTTTTTTTTAAGGAGGCCAAATAGTGAGGAATACTTGAGCCTTCATGTAAAGTAATAGCTAAAAGACTACAACCAATGTTTACAACTTACTTCTGATTAAGCTTAGCAGCAAAGTATGAAAGCAATTCAGTATCCACATGATAATAGTATTACTGAATAGTAAAAACTCCATCTTCTAGAGGTATAATTATTATCAGAACACCTCCTTCCCTCTACAATCTGGTACATTAGCAATAGACTAAACACACATATGCGTTGCCAGTTGCTCTGCTGTTTAAGGGAAAGCCACTCAGTTACCCAAATGGTCTTTCCCTTTAGAGCTTATTTTCTGCATTTGCTGCAAAATGCTTGGCTAAATTGCCTTTCAATTATACCTAAAATCTTAATTTCTTTTTCATGCTATTGGGCTTTGTATCTGTGTGTTAAATTTTGGGAAACTAAAAGTCGAATCAAGAGCCTTTGTCAAGTACTTTTTAAGATATGTTGTTAATATATATATCTAAAAGAAAGGGACCTTTCTAAGAAACATGTGATATTCTTAGCTAGATTGATTGTCTCTGGGCAATTTGAAAGGCATCCTTTGGAAAAGGATTGAAAGAACATTTGGAAAAGCAATGGACCATTTTTGTAAATTTTTCAGTTATTCGGAAGCTGACTTGAATGACGCATGCATTTATGTGAAACCTCCTCAAAAAATTCATGAGAAGAGCAGAGCAGAACAAAGATGTTAATTTTACACATATTTGAAAAAGTCAATTTGTATATACTGACAAGTTCTACTAAAACATTGACACTTTAAACAGCAATATGAGTTTTAAAGAAATGCTACATTTTTTCAACAGCTTTCTACATTAAAACTGCCATGTATTGTGTACATGATTTTAATTAGAATCTGAGAATCACTATTTTCTATTTTATTAATAAGGAAAAAACCTCTTTTTATGCACACTGACAAAGTTAGTTTATGAATAGTATATGAATGTTAGTCTCTGCTCTAAGTCAGCACATCGACACACCGTTCATGAAGCAGATCATAATAATTTCTGAAAAATAATCGTTAAATCAGCCTTTAACAAAAGATATCATTGTATTTTTGAGGTTTCACTGTGAATCTGTATTCATTTGTAAAGGCAAATGTCTTTGACAGTACACGTATTTGGTGCTTAGCAAACCATGAACATTAAAGACAGTTTTGAAAATCCATGTCAGGTCATATATGGTTTCTGCCTGGGATTTTGAATATCAAGAGGTCCATTTTATATTTGTATCACTGCAGGATGAGCATGGAATATTTGGACCATGTTTGAAATGGTTAGAAGCTGCACAAGCAGGGGACAGTGGGATAATTCTTATTTCAGCATAATTATAAACCTATACAGATAAATCCATTTCCTCCATTTATCACTCTTTTACTAAGACTTCTAGTAGAAATTGACCCAGATGAACCATATTTCATTATAAACTTGGACTTTCCATTCATATATACATAATCTCTGTTTTTGCTACTTATTGTTAGGGGCAGATATTTGATGTTTTATTGGATTACCATACTGTTACAGAGCAGTTCCTAAATTTTTTCTTATAAGACTCCCACGCACTGACTGTTGATAAGTCCATGTCTTTGAAAGATTTACCTTCCTGCAGGTTTCAGAAGACATCTCTTGCCCTCCTAGTTGCATAGTGGGATCTGGCTGCTTTGTGATGTCACAGCGACACAAGCTGACTCGAGTCAAATGAAACCGAGCCACTTACAGCAGGGTAACATTCAGGCTGAGATCCGTAATCTCGATAAATTCATTTCTTCTGCTGCTGGCAGCCATGTGAGGTTACCTGAAATCGCCATCCTGACTGGGTTCACTTGAAATCCACAAATTTCATTCACTCCCCCTTTGAGACGTAAAACAAGCTCAGACAAGCAGTGAGAATAGTTTCTCCTGAATCCACTAGCCCAGAAAAATATAGTCTCAGTCGTTACCTCTGTGTTTGTACTGTATTTGCTGTGGATTGTGGACACCACACAGATAAGAGATAAGAACCTGCATTAATTCTATGACTGTTTTTGCTGGTTGTCTCGGGCCTACCTGTACTGAGACTAGGCAGCAGCTGCTGGATTTGCTTCCAAGCCTTGCTTTCTGGTTCCAAAACCACGAGTGGGCTCCAGGTGGCAGCATGGACACCGTTTCAAGAGCAGGCAGAAGGGTTTGGCAGGGAAAGGTTTTGTTTCAAATTACTTAGTCTTTCCTGTTCCCAGATGAAACTTGTGACGAAAACACAGCCTGAACTTTAAATTTCAATCCTTTTTAGAGTTTTCTTCATTAGAATTATTCTTAGAATAATTCGGTGGCAACTTTCATTTCTCAAAAGCAAGTTTTCTCACTGTAAATCTATAGTTACTAAACCTTAAGATAAAGGTATTGTGAAAAGTTTCCATGTAAGTCAGAAAATGAATGAGTTTAAGGCAATTTTTTTAAAAAATACTATTTTGGTTAAACCATAATTGATTTTGGTTTTTTTTTTCCCCCCAGAAAGTTCTAATCATTTTACTGCTAAGTGTGGGAGTCCTGCTCAGTGCAGAAACACAAGATTGGCAGAGAATCCCTGGGTCCTGAAATCCTCCATCTGCAGTTTCAGGTACAATTACATATATGTCCTTAAAGCAGCCCAGACTATCGAGGCATGAAGACCAAAGAGCCCTGGACATTAATTGTGGGGATATGACAATCCCACCTTCAGGCACAGAACAAAGGTCTGAATCATGTTCAGATTGATGGGGATTAGGAGAGACAAGGACCAAAGAAAAAAACAGCAAGGAAGTAATAAAAAGTATAAGAATAGTAATCTAAGGTGATGTAACCCTGTTGGGAATGGCTGCTCGCTACATACAAAAGACACCTGTAAGGTTACAGGCTTTAACAACGTTTTCAACACACTGAGAAAGGAATTCTGCATGTCACATTCTTGTGTATATTGATTTGAACCCTACATAGTCCCTTCCTGAGCAAAATTCTGCTTTTTACATGATATTGACTCCCTTTCAAGCACTCTGCAGGAATCTGCTCCTCCCTGAGGCAGAATTTGCTCTAAATACCTCCTCATATCTCCTTGCTATTACCACAAGCTAGCTCAGAGACAGAAATGCACATTTTCCCAAGTGTGCCTGTTCTTTCCCTTTATATGGATATAAAATCTGGATGATAGATTAATTATTGAAAAGCAATATCACCTCTTTCTTATTTCTGTTAGCATTAGAAGAGACACATTTCATACAATTTTACACACACAAAGTAAAACATGTTACATAAAAACTCAAGAAAGCCTTTATGTGCACTTAGAAGAGGCAAGAAACCCAGTTCTCTTTTCAGTTACAGAAAGAACCAAGCTGGAGAAGAGTGTCTGCTGAGGGAAAATTTTACACACTAGAACACAGAAGAAATACAGTCTTTCCTTGGTAAAGTCTTTAAAAGCAGCATAAAAAAAATGAAGATATTAAATTAATAATAATGACTTTCCTATTAACAACCCAATTCCCAGTTCCTAGTTTCAGGTGTTATGATGCCACGGAATATATTTTTCTGCAAAATAAGTGATATAGACATGAAACCCTTACAAATTCAGTTTGTTTGGGTTTTTTTTCAGGGCAAGTAGTATTAAGTTAGCCTTCATGAGAGTTGAAAATATGAAGGCTAGACACAACTAGCTTGAGTTATTTTTTCACAAACGTGCAATTTGCAGTCAAGTAGCCCTTGAAGCAGGTTCATTAAATGAATCCATGCTCCATTCATTAAACGAATTAATGCGCTCTGCTTCACAGATTGGAGCTTTGCCTGTTTCTGTTTGGGGTAGTCCATTCTGAGGGCTGTTCTCTGACCTAACCTCATGCAACATTATGGGCTTTTTCCATCTTCCATCTCCCAGAAGTTCTATCTGGGTTTCTTCTGACTCTTGCAGATTTTTCCCCATGGAGAACTTTCTGTCTTAGTTACTCTCTCTCAGGATTATTACTCAAATAAGGCCTAGGAAATAGGGTCCAATGATTTGCTTTATCATCCCACTTGGTGATGTCAAAACTGCTTTTGACTTCACTAAGTAGATTTCCTGAACCAGAGCTGAAAGACTAAGCTTTATATCTTAATTCTGAAACCCTTCATTAACTAACTTCATGGATCTGCAGATGAACTAATTTTTCTTGCTAGCAGAGCAGAACAAATAATAAGAATTTGCTTTTCTGTGCATGCATGCTCCCAGAGCCTCTCTATGCTCAGTTTCAACAAAGAACCCCCAAAAGGCAAAAATCAAACCTTTCTTTTGAAAATAGGTTTCTTGCTATTTCTCTCACTTGGGTTTCAAGCATATTGAATAGATGCTATATTCTTGCAGCAGTTTTGGTGTGGATTCTAATCAAATCCCATATATCATTTGAGTAAAACACATGAGTTGAGGGCTTTTTGAAATGCTGTAATGACAACTGGGCAGAATGAAGGACAAAAATCAATGAAACGGAAATATTCAGTCCCATTAAGACATGACATAAATACAGCCTAATTTCCTGCATTTCTGCTAAACTAGTCATCTGCCTTACCCACGTCACTAATTTTGCATGGGTTACAAGCAGAGCTTTCAGATTATTATCAGCAAAGCACTGTTTCTCTTTTTGGATTGCAATGAAGTCAGAAGGAAGAAAATATATTTTAAAAGCTTTAAGATTGTCTCTCTGCACTCCAGAGCCTTGGGGAGCTGTCTATTTTCCTGTTTCCTGTGTTTCAGCAAAGGCACTGCTAGTAGTGGCTTATGACTGAGGATGGTTGGGACCAGCTGAAGGACTCTTCTAATGAGCATGGCTGAGTATGCACCTCATGCTGTCCCTGCTGCCATGTCCTTGCTCTCCTACAGCCAGGGCACCAGCAAACCCCTGCTGCACTCACTCAAAACCCACCAAGCAGCTGGTGATGACAGCTAAAACAATAGAAAATGATTGAGAGCATGGGTAAAACAGCACTTTTGATCAACCTTGTTTTTAGTAAAGGAAGATAAGGGCTTGTGGCTGGATTTGGATGGAGGCAATTGCAGAGGTGTTAAAAATACTACTCATATTTGTGTCATTTTGCAGTAGTAATTTCCCAGACGTACACAGAACAATTAGCTTGCACAAAAGGACTGTAGATCATTCTGGTTTGCGACATCAGGGCATCAGTGACTGTTGGGAGGGAACAGTTAAAACCAGATTTGTCGAGGAGGGAATTTTCACTCAAAGCAACCTTGCAGCTGGGAATGACAAGAATGAAAGAGAAAACTCCCTTTCTTATGCCTAGAATTGTTCATCCTCTGCCTGTTTTGAGAAGCAGAATTCCTGTGTAGAGATAACACACTCTCACAGACATGCTTGAGCCTCCTGCTGGGGGAGAGATAGATCATAAAAGCACAGCCTTGTGATAAACCGTATGTGCCTGAAGCCCTTTGGTATGTTGGGACAGGCAGTGGGTGCCCTTTCACCCTCCACTGTCACTAGGATGAACTAAGCCTAAGGGAGCTTGTGTCCCCGTGTGTGTCTGTGGCCCAGTGTTAGTGAAGTGATGAAATAAATCTACTCCTTGCATCTCAGCTGTGGTTTGGTGGTTGCCTTGGTTGTGTCGATTCACACAGTGACCTACTATGGTGTACCAGCTTTGTCTTCCTAAGGGGATCAAAAGTGAAGTCAGACCAATTTCTTTCTGTTGTAAAGACAGATTATATGGATATATCTGCCGTGCTGTAATTTGTATCCCACAAATGGCCAACCACTCTGAAATTTCTAAAGGGAGTGTTTGAAAATTGTGTGGTCATCGACCAGAAGAAAAATGAGTTAACTTTTTCAAAAGCTAAATGTCTGTGAGTTACTGTCTTGCTACATAGACATGACTGTCCTGGGGAAAATACCAGGTTTGAGCCAAACATCAGGGAAAACACATTTTCTTACAGCTCATGGTCAAGCCCATTGTTTACAACCACAGTCAGCGTGCTGGCAGCTCCCTGGGGCTATGGGTGATGGGGGCTCAGTCCTGAGGCTGCTGGGGCAGGTCCCCTACCTCCAGGGCATTTGAGGCAAGTCCCAGGAAGCAAAGTCCTGCACCAGCCACCCCAAACCAGGCAGCTGTGCGTGTGACTTCTGTAGGCGAACTGTTGAAACTTGCCTTCCAGAAAAAGTTTCAATATATTGATTTGCAGCAAATCTTCATGTCAGCCCATGTGCCAGAAGAAATTTCACAGCATCCCTTCAATTTTGGTGTTTCTGTGAATTTGTAGAATGTGTTTAAACTTCATTTGAGTTTTTCTACCAGCAGTTTTAGCCTGTATTTTTTTCATCAAGTCACCAGAAGAAAAACTTCTTCAACATGGAAACAGTATATTCAAAACAAAAACTGTGTTTTCAAGTGTTAAGAAGGAAGAGTGATTTATGCCAGTTGAAAGAACAAGGAGAAGCCAGGCAGTTGCTCTTTTTGTGTTATGTACAGATAACAAGTTTTTGTCTTCACCTTTTTCTTTCCTGAATTCACTAGTATTAATCATGAATGGTTTGGATGGAAGGAACCTTAAAGATCATCTGATCCCCACCCACCTGCTGTGGGCACGGATGCCTTCCACTATACCAGGTTGCTCAGTGTCTCATCCAAGCTGGCCTTGAACACTGACAGCGATGGGGCATCCACAACAGCTCTGGGCAACCTGTTCCAGTGCCTCACCACCTCCACAGTAAAAAATTTCTTGTAAATAGGGTCTCTCCAACTTTCTTTTAGCATCCCTTCAGGTACTGGAAGGCTGCAATTAGGTCACCCCAAAGCCTTCTCAATTCTAGGCTGAATAATCCCAATTCTCTCAGCTTTTCCTCATAGGAGAGATGCTCCATCCCTCTGATCATCTTGGTGGCCCTCCTCTGGACTCACTCTAATACATTGATGTCCTTCCTGTGCTGGGAGCCCCAGAGCTGGATGCAGCACTGCAGGTGGGGTCTCAGCAGAGCAGAGCAGAGGGGCAGAATCCCCTCCCTGGCCCTGCTGGCCACACTGCTTTGGATGCAGCCCAGGATACAACTGGCTTTCTGGGCTGCGAGTGCACATTGCCAGCTCGTGTCTAACCTCTCATCCCCCATCACCCCCAAGTCCTTCTCGGCAGGGCTACCCTGGATTTGTTCATCCCCCAGCCTATACTGATACCAGGGATTGCCCTGATCCAGGTGCAGCAACTTGCACTCGGTCTTGTTCAACCTCATGAGATTCCCATGAGCTCACTTCTTGAGCTTATCCAAGTCCCTCTGGATCAGATCCTGTCCTTCAGGTGTGTGAACAGCACCACTCAGCTTGATGTCGTCTGAAAATTTGCTAAGGGTGCACTCTATCCCTTCATCTATATTATTAATTAAGATATGAAATAGTAATGGTCCCAAATACAGATCCCTGAGGGATACCAGTTGTCACTGATGTCCTTCAAGACTTTGAGCCACTGGCCACTATGTAACTATTCAATCAATTCCTTACCCACTGAAGACCCATCAAATCCATCTCTCTTCAATTTAGAGAAGGATGTTGAGGGGAATTGTGTCAAAGTCTTCACAGAAGTCCATACGAATGACACCTGTAGCCCTTCTACTGCCCACAGACGTAGTCACTCCACCATAGAAGGCCACTATTTGGCCAGGCAGGACTTGCTCTTGGTGAAGCTGTGCTGGCTGCCTTGCGTCACCTTCCTGTCCCCCATGTGCCTTAGCACAGTCTCTTGAAAGGTCTGTTCCATGATCTTGCCAGGCACAGAGTTGAGGCTGACAGGCTGGTAGTTCCCAGAATCCTTCTGTAGCCTCTGCTGCTCTCCATGCAGCTCTGTGTAGCACCTTGACCTTTGTGTTCTTTGCACTTGTCCCTACATTGTTTCACTAATAGTAATGGAAGCTTCTATTAACTAAAGGCAAAGGACATTTCACTCTACAGAGCCTGAATTATACATATTTCTAAAAATTATAACAGCATGACAAAATTTTTCCTTCTTTTCTACTCAAGGTCTATTTTATGACAGAATTTCATATTCTATATTTATATTCAGTAACATCAAATTTTCCCTTAATATTACCGGGAAACTAGAGTAAAACTTGGCCATTGGGTGAAAACTAACTCCCCCAATTTCCCCTCACATGTTTATCAATAAGGTAAACATGTAAGTCTTGGCCACTTGATACCCACTGCTCTGATTCTGCTGTTGCTGCTGGGAAGAGGCACTGCAAATGCTCTGACTGCAGGGAGACTGTCAGACGCAGATTATGAATGTTAGACTGAATCAGCCTTCTAATTATAATGGCTTTTAGGGTTTTTGTAGAAGTGCATTAGTCTCTGCAAGTCTTGTAGGTGAAATATTGTGACATTAACTGGCAGCTCTATTCACACTGGAAGTTATTTATCTCAGTAGTAAAATTTAAAGAAATTACATGATTACATATAACTGAAAAATTATCATACCCCTGTGGTTCTGACTATCTGGTTATATCCTGTGCCTTGAAGCCTCCCAGGTGTGTGGTTATCTAATAATGATCAATTGCCTTATTGGTTCAGCACCATATGTCAAATTGCAAAGAGAAAAACAATGAACAGAAGAGTTTTTGCCTACAGGGGCAGTTGCATGTTTACATATTTCAACTCTTATATTTATTGAAATATTTAAGATTTAGAATTGCGATATAAATTTTCTTTTGAGAGCTTGTATTTCTCCAAATGATTTAAAGAGCACAGAATTAGGTTTCCAAGGCCTGATGGTCTGACGTCAGTGCAGTATCTTCAGTTCCTATCAGCTCCAGATAATTGCTGAGCAGATTTCCTTTTTTATTTTTTGTGCCTCAGTGTTCATTTTTATAAATTAATATTACAGATCCATGTCTTAAAAATCTATCTCAAAACCTGTAAATCAAAGTTATAGAAAGAAGTAAATCTGGTTTGATGTCTCACATGGTGGAAGTTCTATTCCCCAGGAATAAATTAATTTTAGTGAATAATTCTGTTATGGGAATTTCTCCAGGACACACACACATTGTAGGAAATTCTGGACATAATTTTTACAAGAAAACGAAACCCACCTAAAATTAAAAACAAAGGCCCAACCTCACACACAATGTACTTCGGCCATGGGGAAGAGTAGATTGTTGTAAAAAAGGCGGTAGGTGAGATCAATCCAGCCTTGTTTTTCCCCAAAACCAGCGTATCATTCCTGTGCACCACAGTCAACAAGGGGATCATTTAAATATAGAAGGGACTACACAAGTGTCTATAAGAATTTTCTTTATGTGTTGCCAGTGGTGGTAGATGGTGACTGAATAATCTCAGAAATGCGGGAAAGAAAAATGAGGAGGGTTATGCCTAATGCCACTGAATGTCTTCACAGGGAAAAAGGGCCATAATTATGAGAGTGCCACACAGTTTCTTTTTGCTGACAGCCATGATCTGAGTCTTTCTGCAAAGCAAAATATCCGAGATAGAAAGCCACTGGGAAATATTTAAAAGTGGACATCCAAAATTCAGGGATGTTTTTTAAATCTTAATATATTTGTAAAATGGGGAAAGAATACTAACCTGTCATTTCACAAAATATGATGATTATTTTTTGTAGCATTCACATAATATAATGAAAAGTGCCACAGAGAAAAACCATGAGGAAACCAATATTTATATCCTCAGAGAATGACATGAATTGAGTGAATTAAAACAAAGCATGGAACTGCTCAATGAAAACTGGCTGTAAAACCCAGTGTTGAATGAGTGCTCATTAACTGAGCACCTTTCATTGCATGCTGTAAGTGAAGACAAATTTCCAGAAAAATGTAAACATAAATGGTTCTCAGCAGGCGCTTCAGTCTCCCCATTTCCTTCTCAGGGCAGTGAAACGGATCGAGTTGGCAGAAGGCACAGCAAGAAAAGTAAGAGGTCTATAGAGATTCAACTCTGAATCTTCCTCTTTCTTCTACAGTTCTCTGTTCTGGTTATTGAGACTGAATTATATTTGCACAGATAATTTAAGTTCTTCCATTTAATAGTTATTAATTTCTTGAATTTGTATTCTCAATAATGCAGCATGTGCGTGTGCACGCACCATAATATTATAGTGCAAATATCTGCAACGAATCAAGCAGCAGTTCGCAACCAAATTTTTGTACAAAATTAATCATGTCATCTTCATTAAATTCTAAAGCTGTGTAATCTCCTCCTTCAAAAAAAATGAAGACACTGTACACTCTGTCTAATTTGTGGGCTACAGCTTTCCATTGTGAGAATATCAACTGGTTTACTACAATATTACTTCCTATTTTGAGAATTTATTGCAGTCACTGGTGAACGCACCTTCTACTGTTTGAAGTACCAGTTCTCAAAGGAACTGGAAAAGTGAAACAGCCATGAATGTATGCAATGCAAAAAGAAAAGGAGGAAAAAAATCTCCTCCAAACCAAGAGAAAACAAAGATAGGGAAGAGAGACAACTTCTCCTGGTAAGAAACTCTGCCAACCATATAAATACTGAGTGCCTTTTCTCCGCTTCTACAGCAAAGGCACAGTGGTTCAACATATATACAGCCTGTAACATCCTTCTCAAATCAATCAGGGAGATATTCTGCTGAATCATGTTGGAAAATCTATTCAGCTGTGAGACATTCATGTGACACCTTCCCCCAGCAATGCCACATTGTTTTATATATCTATTTTTTAATTAGAAGCGATCAGGTATTCTTTGGTCATCATCATGACTAACTAACTTCTGATAGCCTATTTAACTCAGGTTTAATTAACTTTCCCTTCTCTTACCCATGATCCTCTACTTCTGCCCCTAAATTAGGCTGTAGGTACCCAAGGCCTATACTGGAATAAGATAGGCAAAAAAACCCCAAAGGGAATCCATTACCTAGATAGAATTTTTTCTTCTCTTTCACCTAGCAGTGATCATTATTGTTATTAGCGGAAGCATTAGAGTAGAGCAATGATTGTTACTGACATTTATGTTTCGGGAAATAATTTCAACATAAATCTTTATGCAAACTCCTGTTTTCAAAATTGGATCATAGCTAAAGTTGACTTCACACTACTGCACTGTGAACAAAACAAATACACAGCTGAGAAAGCGGAATAAGTATGAAGAGAAGCACACTGTAATGCTGTTCTGTGCCTGTGCTATAAGCTGGAATTAACTGAAAGCTGTAGAAATCTGTCTATACTCTTTATAAATGGGCTTTTTTCTGGCCTACAGTTTAGATTCTCTCTATATAGCCCTAACAATAGAGAATAAATACATGGTGCAAGAGCTGTTTAATAGGCAAATGTTTACTTAAAAGTTCTTAACCCTGGGCAGAGGTAAGCTATTTCAGTTGTGTTTTGTGCTCTGAACTGTGTGAAATAATGTCCCATGGTTCAAGAAGTGGTTGCATGTGGGCAATTCCTCTAAGTATTATATGGTTAAATCATGGTCATTTATTTGTATATGTTTCCTTAGAATTAGGGATTTTGAGCCTGCCTACTTGAAAACCAGCATAAATCCAGTAAAAATTCTCAGCATAGCATGTGTGTAAGTTGTCTAAGAGACAAGGATATCTAAATCATGATAATCATAATCTATAGAGTCCTTTCTTTTAATGATAGGATGGCCTTAGGTAATAAAATGGCTGTATCTCTGAGTTACTTTATTCAGGCATCTTTATCCATGTGTAAAGATGGATGGCTTGCTATGCGAGCAGGATAGATACTGCTTAAAAGCAATGATTATTAGCTAAAATGCACAATTGCGAACTGGGATTAGCAAGGAACAGAATGTATTATTATGCTTATCAGAGTTTTGCTTCAAGGCATCATCTGTCAGGAGAAGAAGGTTTAGACGCCCTTGCCTCCTTGAGCTGGTCTTCAATGCTCCTAAGTTGAAGCACCTCCATCATCTCCCAGGTAGCTGTATTTTCCCTTATGATTTTATACTTTGTCTTTTTGGCACTCTTTATTTGAAAACTTGGGCTGATAATAATCAGCATCTGAACAACTCAACCTCCACAATTTTGGAAGGGACCCACAAGGATCACTGAGTCCAACTCCCAGCCCTACAGAGCACCATTCCCAAGAGTCATGCCATGTGTCCTAGAGCATCATCTAAACACTTCTTGAAGTCAGGCTTGGTGCTATGACCACTCCCTGGGAAGCTGGTTCCAGAGTCCAACCACCCTCTGGGTGAAGAACCCTTTTCTGATATACAACCTAAGACTCTTCTGACACAACTTTAGGCCATTCCCTCGTATCCTGCCACTGGTTACCAGAGAGAAGAAATCAGTGTCTGCCCCTTCTCTTCCCCTCGTGAGGATGTTGAAGACTGCCATGAGGTCTCCCCTCAGTCTCCTCTTCTCCAGGCTGAACAGACCAAGTGACCTCAGATGCTTCTCATGTGGCTTCCCTTCAAGGCCCTTCACCATCTTTATTGCCCTCCTTCAGACACTCTCCAATAGTTTAATATCTTTCTTATATTGTGGTAGCCAAAACTGCATACAATATTCAAGGCAAGGCCACACCAGTGCAGAGTAGAATGGGACAATTACCTTGTTTTTACCTTTTTTAGTATACATGTCTCTGCTTCACAGACTATTTCACAGCTCTTTCTCATCATTTAGCAGTTTCCTCAGCAGTATGAACTAAGGTTAGATGGCTTGGCTGTATTGGAGCTGAGAATTTTCCTGAGCTGTGGAGAAGGAAGGGTATTGTAGAGTGTGCATTTCATAGTGCTAAATAAGATTGACAGAAGTACGGCAAAATTATTCTATTAAAACCTCCCTTCTTTGGAAGTTGAGGTCTAGACTGGATGTCAGCTCTGTTGGAAAATAAAGCTCCTACTTGTTATGGAAACTATTTGGGATTGCTTCATGACAGTTGTCTGAATGCAGACTCTTATTCCAGTGCATGAAAAGTCTAGAAAATTCTTCCTGGCAACATATTTGTAACTTCATAGATTTTTTTTTTCCCACTTATCTTTTTTTTTCCACTCAGAAATGAACACTTTACTAAACTTGGAGCAACAAGAAAAAATAGCAACTATTTTCTGAAAGAAAAAAAAAAAGATTAAGTGTAGAAAAGTTTCATCTTCTGTTTTGCTACTTTATCAATATATTAATATGCTTTTCCAGTCTAATCATAAAATCACAGGTAGTTCTTCATACTAAATGGCCTGTAGCAGGTTTTTAATTACACTCCAGTAGCTCAGAGGCAGTATCTCAAATGTAGTAATATGATTTACTAGAGTAATTACCTACTGATCTGCCTTAAAACTCATGCACTTTTCAGGTTTTCCTTAAAAAGAGGTTGTCTATCAAAAGCCAGTTTTCCTGTTTGAATTCAAAATGAAACAAATCTGACTTCTTTTGCTTCAACATAATTTTTGCTGTAATGACCTCTCTAGTACTTGGAGTTGTTAACCTCTGCAACTCTTGCCTCAGGTTCTTATTTCCGTTGTGTGATAAAACAGACTGTTTATTTTAGTATCAAAAGGCCCAAGTCTTTAGATGAAGCAAACCAAAATTCTTTGCAGTGGAATGCAAGTGATGTGGTCATAGCAACAACTTTCCAAACACTTCACCCAATATCAGCTGGCTGTCAAAATAGACTTTCATGTTACTTCAAGCAATTTAATGCTAGAAGCTGTAGTGAACTCGATCCTAGCCATCTCCTGCCTCTTTCCCATTTCTGGACCACCTGTGATGGTGCTCACTGATGTTTTGAACCATTTCTTCTAGAAATTACCTTCTTACACAGGTTTTGAGTAGAACGCTACTCTACCTTCAAGTTCAGACCAGTGAGAATTAAAGACTGGTTTACAGACAGTAAAATTAGTGTCTCTTGGCTTGTCACTATGTGTAGATGAACATGGATTCCTGAGTTTTTTATAATAGCTGAACTAACATAAAAATGAACAGGGTCTCTCTCCTCTTCATATACCTTTTTCCTTTGCATATAGATTTTCCTTTACTTAGAGATGCTTTTACAGTATTTTATGTGAGAGGGAAAATTTGGGATTTAATCAATAATCCAGCTTGTGTTTGAACTTCTAAGAACATGAAAGTGACCCTCGCATCTCTTGACAGTGAAGTTCAAAACTTTTTGCTTCCTAGGAATCAACTGCCTGTCACATAGGCCACGTCGTGTGAATTATTTTCAAGTAGTTTGAAGTGACTAGTAAATCCATTCGGATGGATTGAACTCTTTCCAGTACCCTGACTCTTCACTCCCTACAAGCTGCTTTTGATCTGCAGCTCTCAATCATGTTTACCTTTGGACCATTCTCATTCTTGCCACTTTACAAGTGTGACCACTACAGGAACCAGACGTCTGTGAAGTGTTAATGCAGCTCTTGACAAGGAATTGAGGATTAGGAGCAGGGCTACTTCTGCCTACAAGAACAAGAATTATTACTG
The DNA here is from genome assembly GCA_013397865.1 of Struthidea cinerea. Lineage (NCBI taxonomy): Eukaryota > Metazoa > Chordata > Aves > Passeriformes > Corcoracidae > Struthidea > Struthidea cinerea. The sequence continues at coordinate 381,590 of VZTI01004423.1, forward strand.
TGAGTGCTGAGGCAATGATTTTTTGAGCATTTGAGCTGACCTACTGATTCCTGCTTTTCCTTTAGAGAATTGTTCTGATATGTGCCTGAATATTTCTGTTTAAATAACGACTCCTACATGTACCAGCCCAATTTTGGACCTATATGTGTTTACCCAAACTCCCATAGCTCCCTGGAGCCACATTTTATGTGGCCAAATCCTCTGAGATGCCGACCTCTTGTTTGGGAGTGGTCAGTATGTACAAAAATAATTGATGACAGGAGTGTCAATTACAGAGCAACAGAAGAAAAAACAACAAAAAACCCAAGCTTTTATTTCTCGGTGAACCCAGGTCCAGAATTTCTTGACATTGGAGATCATTTCAAGGTTGTAATTCTATTCCTGCAAACCTGCCTTGCAGAATTTGCACCTCTCCTCATAGTGGATTGCTGTTCCATAGGTGGATTGCAACCTAGGGCGTTCGTTGGCTGTGCCAGTGAAACCACGGGAAGACTGTACTCTGAACTGACCACTTCGATATGTTTTTCCTTGGTTTATTGAACATGGATCACTTAACTGCTCCAGTTTCGCAGAACTCTACAAATAGTAGCATTGTGACAATTTCAGAAGCAAATATATGATTGAGAGGAATGACTGGAAGAAACTGCAACTTTAAACTGTACACTATTTCATCCTGGGTTTTGTTCAGAAGCTAATTTCTTTTATAAATCCATACATAGTGAAATTTAAACCAGTGCATCTCCTTTTGACTATGTTTTGATTACAATGAAAGCAGACAAAGTGGTTGGTACAGGGAGAGAAAAGAGTTCATGAGCCCATTAAGACCCTTAGTTGTCACTTTAGTTTTGTTTTTCTACAGATGGCATACCCTTTCAGCTTTCAGTTTTATGTTATCTGTGTGTGTATGGTGCGGATCCATATTTTTAATTAACTTCTGTTTAGTAAATAAATGTTCAGACATGGTTTAGAACTGCAATTAGAAGATTAGGGTTAGATTAGAGCCCTACTGTGCTAATTAAAATACTTTTGAGGTCTGTTGTTCATGCAATAAAATGTCAAGCGATTGACAAACCATAAGTGAAAAATTGATCCAATTATCAAGACAGACAAAATGTGCTTTTTTTTTCCCCCGGGAGTTAAGATTTATTATGGCTATTATAAATACAGATGTTTATATGTGTGTGTCTTGGAATTCATTTAACTTTGCTGTTCCTTAATGCTGTTCTGCTTGCTATAAGACAGAATTATCAATGGTTCCTTCAGCGGATGGAACTGCTCCACCTTTTTAAACTGAAATTTTAATCTGGAAGCAAATGACTGGTGTTTCCCACATTAATGAGGTGGAGGGCCATGAGCAACCTCCTACCATTGTTTTGCTTGAACTGAGAAAATCTTAACGAGTGCTCCAAATATATGATAAGGATCCACAGTGGAATTTAAGTGTGCCACAGAAGTCTAAATACCTAGAAAAGAGAAGCAATGAAGAATAATTGTGAAGGATACCCAGTAATGTTTTTTAAAGTAAATTATTGGTATATATGTGATAATCCCGCAAGTTCTAAACAAGCTTATCAAAGACACATAGTTTTATAATTACATTTTAAAACTTATAATGATACATTTTAGAACTGGTTAGGTCTTCTGTAACTGTTATGGAAATGAACACTATGAAAGCCTTGCTGCTCAAATGGTGTGATTTTTTTATAATTCAGATTTCCAACCTGTCTGCATTCATGTTCCTTAACACTAAACTGTTCCTGTACCATTAAAACTCCCTTTTACTACACTTTAGTTAGTCCCTAGCACTTTAATGGAAGCTGTTGTGTCCTATCCCAGCTATAACTTGACTATATTACACTATCAATTTTTTTTTTTTTCAGTTCCTACAAGACAGGCTCTCCATCTACAGATCAACCCATTAATGCTTGTCAGCACTTATTCCAGCTTCCCTTAATCTTTCACAGACATGTATGGCCAGAATTGTATGTAGCTTAACATATTTCATGTGAAGGCTCATTGGTACCCTATAGAATAGAAACAATATTCTTTCTCAACTGGAAATTCCTCATCAGAGGCATCCTTGGATCATATGCCTTTTCAATGATTGCAATATCCTGTTGACTCACAGTCATCCCCTATGATTAATTATGTTACGCAGATCTTTCTCTTCCTCATTGTTTCTAGCTGAGGGATTCTCAGTTGAGGTTATAGCAGAATTTTATATTATTGGTTCTCAGGAGCACAACTCTGCATTTTATACTATTGAATTTTGTACTACTGAATGTAATAAAAAATGAATTCCATCTGGTTTTATTTGCTTGCTTTTTATGCTTACTTCCAATAAACACTGAGCAAACAAATGAATCTGCTTGACTCTTTTCAAACTGGGAATTTCAATGCGTACTTTTGCAATCCGCCTTGCTAATATAAGTATATATGTCTGCTAACAGAGCTTGTTTCCTCAGCTAATCAGGGAATGGCAATAACAGAATCTGCATGATTGACCCAGTCATTAATCAAGATGCTACAAAGTTAGTAAATTCTGGAGTTACTGAGACCTACTGGGAGCTCTAGCCTGGCCACAACAGTCAATAATAAAGTTCTCATTGTCTTTAAAGAGCTTTTTGCATTTTTAAGACCCACTTTGAACATTTTTTCTGTGTTTCAGTCACGTGGAATTTTCTGCCATCCTGCACAGCAGACATTTCCCTGGATTATATGTATGGATTTATACAACAAATTGCCAGTGTTGTTGTTTGTTTCCTTGGCTCAGTGTTTACAAACAGTTCATGTTTTAGAGGGCAATGTTGCACTTCAGTATTTTTTTATGCTTTTTTTACAAAACAATAAGAATTTGGCCAGAAAGTGTGGGAATAAAACTAATTAATTCTTTATTCTGCTATAAATTGTATGATCACTGCAAAATCTATTTTTGTGTTATTCAAACATTTTTCATGCAAATATATACCCATCTGGTCTGGAATAACATCATTATTGGAGTGTCCAATTTTTTTTATGCAAAACTAATAGGTGTTTTGGCTAAGTTGCCATAACTACTAACAGATGATAGTGATAATGACCTTTCATTCCTGGATAGTCTAGATCAGGGAACTAATTTCTCAAAAAACCTATCCCCAAAGTATCACATACTTTAAACAATACTAAAATATTCTGCACATCTCTTAGAAGTTTACTTTTGTGTTTGAATTGTCAAAAGGCAACAAAAATCTTTGGACTAACAATCCAAACCAATCCAAACCAAAGTAGTGTCTTGAACTTGGAATAAATACCTGTTTGCACTAATGCAGTTTTGGCCGTTTTCATAAATATATGATCAAGATATAATCTTTACAGAATCACACTATGCTCAAAGCAGATGTTTAACAAAACTTGATCTGAGTCCTTGAAGATTTTCTCCTGATTAGAGAGGCTATCTTCAGAAACTAAAGATGGTCATCAAACTGTACCTGTTCCCACCACACACAGTGGCTGAGCATGTGAGAAACCTGTGCTTAAAGGTAAAAATTTCTTATGCCTATTTCCTTACCAGTGCAGGTATGAAAATTGGAAACAAGATTTTATTTAGGTAGGTCCTTATATTTTTTTTTCCTCCTCTTTTTCTTGTCTCTTCTATAGAAAGGTTATCTCTCTGGCCCTAGCTGGAAAGAGATGCTCTGAAGCTTTCTTGAGGTAAAGAGTAAGCTTAGAAAAAAGAGATGCTGATAGATGTGCAGGAGAGAAATTTGGACCATAAAGGAGGAAATGTTGGCAGTATAAGTAGGTTGAAGATGGCATGTGTCCCAAGAATGAAACTAGGATGATATGGTGAGGATGGACAGCTGGGGAGATTGTCTGGTTGGTTGCGTAAAAACATTGGGTTTAGACAAGAAACTGTATGAGGAACTGTAGGAGGAAAATATGTGGGCAGCAGGCACGGACATGGGGTAAATTTTTGCCCTTGACAGCGATTCGGTGTAAATGAAATTATTTTTCTTTTCCCAGTGGATGTTTCATTCAGATTATGAAGTCAGGATCTGCCCAAAGTGAATTATCTCTTTAGCCTGTGTCCATGTCCATGACCCTGGCATGGTTTTGTGGGATAAAGCCTTTGGTTCCTTTCCTGGATAAAATTGCTTTGCTTTCCAAGCAGATTAATTTTATTTCTTACAAAAAAAAAAAAAAAAAAAAAAAAAAAACCAAAAAAAAACAAAAAAAAAAAAAAAAAAAAAAAACAAAAAAAAAAAAAAAAAAAAAAAACAAAAAAAAAAAAAAAAAAAAAAAAAAAAAAAAAAAAAAAAAAAACAACAACAAAAAAAAAAAAAAAAACCAAAACCAAAACCAAAACCAAAAACCAAAAAAACCTGAAGCTTGTCTGCTGTGATTGAAATTTATCCTGATTGTTTTTAGTTGTCTAAGAGTCATTAGCACACTCTATTTGGGAATATGCATTAGGGAGACTTTTTATTTATAATTGGTCTACTGGAGTTCAGACACCTAACCCAGAAACCTAACCTAGTCTAAAATAGGGGTTAAAGGCTGTGTTTATGGAGCTAGATGGTTTCACAGAAACACCTGGGGAGCCACATTTCATACTCATTACTGAAAATATGAGAAAATTGAGTTGAACAGCTGTTTCAACTTACTCCAGTGATTTCTGAAGTACATGCCTAATTCCTTGTTACTGTTATCATTTCGTGCTCTATTGTAATGATCACAATCACTGTGCCTGTCCCCCTATGTTATGTTACTTGCATGACCAGCCTCATCCCCTCTGCAGTTTCTGCAGAGTCCGTTGAAAGCCTGCAACCACAGACAAAGCCCTTTGACCCTCAAACCTGGGCCCCTGCTTGACTCCTGCATTCTGGCAGCTTCAAATTGGAGTGTCCTGATGCTCCTCATTGCTCTGAGTCAATGTAAGAAGCAGATCAGGGATCATGGTTTGTCCACACAAAATCAGTGAGTCAAAGTCCAGTTCAGGTAAAACAATTCTTCTGCTCTCCCTTGCCTCACATTTTCCTGTCACTTGCAGCAATTTAATCAATGACTCTCTCCTTCTGAATATACATCCAGGGATGCATCCATCTATCAGTCAAACAAACAAGAACTAGTGTGGAGACCATGGGGTGACCCATGAGTGTGGCTCTCTAGATTTTAATTACCATTTAGTTTTTGTTTTAACTGTAGATGAAGGGAGGAAGTAAAAGCACCGTAGCCAAAAACAGTGTTTTCTTAGTAAACACAGGATATTTCTATAGATCAACCATTTTTTCCTCAGACTTGTTAATTATTCCAATATATGCTTTCATGGAATAACAATGCAACTGATGAGCCAGCCTGTGTCATCCCATTGCTATAGAAATTGTTCTGTATGAGCATCCTGGCACTGTAATCAGTTTAGCTCTCTTTAGCCATCACAGAAAAGGCAAAATAAAGCACTTCTGGTTTGAATTTTTTATTTAAACCTTTCCACATTCATAGACACAGGTGTGTAGTACCTTGTCAAGACAGCACAGTCTCTGAAGGACAGTCAATCACAGCCTGCACACAACTCCTGCTCCACGCTGCACCCCAGGGCAGCCACAGGTCTATCCAGGCTTGGTGCCTATAATCCCAAGGAGAAAATAAAGCCGTCAAAGATCAGAGAAGTACTGACATCAGTTTAACACATCAGGTTCCACATCAAGTACCCACAACAGCCCGTACTTGAGCTGTACACTATGAACTAACTCAGTGATGGGGCCCTGAACGGCTGGTTGATTTTCCAGTAGCCCTGGGTGCTAATTGGCTCCATAGCTCTCCCAGTGTGATGGTAATATGGTAGCACCATAACCTAGCATCAGGGTCTTGGTGCAATGTGTCCTTATGCATGAGTTTTGGCACAGATGCAAAGAGAGGGGGAAATAACAGCATCTTGTGCTGATTCTATGACTTGTCTGGGCAACCAAATTTTTCACCGTGACTGCAATTTCCCATTTGATAGAATCATGGAATTGTACAATATCTTGGGCTGGAAGGGACCCTAAGGATCATCTAGTTCCGACTCTGTTGCTTGATGGATAGGTTTAGAGTGTTTTAAGCTCCAATCTTCCACATTTACTCTGGATATTACATTCTCAATTAACTGAGTCAACGTTAGTGCAGTGTCTGTATTATTTCAATCAGCAGTGGAGTTTTTTTGGCTTTTAAAATTTTTTTTGGTTGGTTTTTTTTTGTTGTTTTTACACCCCAACACTTATTTTTTGGTCTTTCATATGCCTTTCAGAGTGCTAGTTAAAATACTGATTTTTTTCTGTTTTTTAAGCATGCTTGAATAGAACTGGCAGAGCAGTGTACATAAAAGAGTACATTTTATATAAAAGATAAACTACGAGATTACAAAACTATCGACATTTTAGTAAAAAAGTATTGTACCAAAATTGCACATAAGCCCTAATTTTAAATATAGGCACAATCTTAGAAAGTATCTCAATTATATTCCCCAAACTAATGTTCCTACATAGGTATGGCACAGATTGTATTGCTCCCTGGTAACTACAGAAGTGTTGCTTCTTTGAAAAGACAGAACAACAAATCACAGCTGCTAGGAATAAGTATAAAAAATTCTTGTTTCTACAAGCCCAAACTGCATTAGTTTCACAACAGAAAATATTTCCCGTTTCAGAGTTTTGATCTTTAAGTTGTTTTTGTTTTTGACAAATAATGTGAGGTCAAAGGCAGAGAGGCTTTGAGAGGTAGAGAGCACAAAAAGCTTTTTGTTTTAACTTAATTTGAACTTGATTTGGGATAGGATTTCCTTCTTGCTGTGTGCTGTTCTTAGCATGCTCCTTGCTCAGTACAGGGCTGATCCCAAGTGGGACTTGCATACACTTCTCTAAAAGAAATAAAAAGATACACGTGAACCTTGTGAGAGAATTAAGTTCTCCCCATTTTTGCCAGGTCCCAAATTTATTCTGCTACCCCTGCAATGTTCTAGTATTGATTGAGTTGTTTAAAAGCAAAAGAAATCAAACCCCTATTTTCTCTCTGTCATTCTCTTCTGGTTTCTTTCCCCCAATTTTGAAAGCAAACTTGTTGAAAAATATTTACTCTTAAGGTTGTTTGCTAGAAGATGAGGCCTGTTTGCAACTGAGAAACTTTGAATAGCACAAGTGACAGAACTTTATTCTTGAACAGGTGTGATTTTTGCCCCTACTTTATTTTCTAGATCAGATTGTTGATTATAGAAAAGTAGATTTCATGGTTGTCCAGCCCCACAAGCTACTGTGTGTCTTCCTGCAGTCTGTGGCACCTACCTCAGGTAAATGAGTGACCTATAAGTGATTGTTGGTCCAATGCTATCTTCAGCAGTGGGTGGTCAGCCTTACATGGCCATGTGGAAAGGATAAATTTCCCGTACAAGCTGCTGAATGTTATAGAAACTCAAATCCAAGCTGAGCCTGGCAACTGCAGTTCTTTTAGTGCGAGTATAAGTGTTTCTGATAAGTATGAAAGGGGTTTTAATTTAATCCAAATGAATTCATTTATTTAAAATTTTAGTCCTTGAAGTGAGCTGGTTTTTGCCTTGAGGAAGCATATTGGTCATAGAGAGGGTCTGTACCCCAAAACTCAAATATTGCTGCTGATGTGGTTTTGTCTAGGTGATTACCATTTGCTTTATTTTTTCAATATCTGTGAGTCTTTTGGTATTTATCTTTCTTGACCTGAGAATGTTTCAAGTTTTGCAAACTCCCATGAACCTGACATCTATTATCTGGAAATAAGCATACTGTTTGTGAGAAAAATACAAATTTTCCAGCTAAACAAAGACCAGTGAATGTGATTAGGAGATCTAGATTCAAAGCACAGATCTCACATTTCCTTGTCCAAGGACTGAACTGTATATTTCCATTGGCAGCATAATGACATTCAGTGGCTGATCATCAGCAAGTATCTATCTCCTCCTTGTGGGAATTTGTGTTTTTCCTTTCCATTGGTCTATAATTGCTACTGCTGAAATTTTTTCTGGTATAAATTTATCATTTTAAAAAAATCTTTAATCTACAGAGACAGGTAATTTAAAGTTTACAAATAATTTCTGAATTAAATATTTTAACATTTCTGTTCAACAGCTGTCAATTGCTGAGCAGCTCAATGTTTCCACAAAAGCTGGCACAATAATTGATATGTTTACATTCATCTATCATATGGAAAAGATTATATTTTACAAATTTAAAATAATTTGTTTAACTTACAAATTCACTTTTCCGTTTAAGCACCCTCATATGAATTTCATCAGTAGAAAAAATGTTATGCCGTATATGCTCCAAAGGAATAATGGGTGACCTCCATAGCTTCTTTAATTGCTGAAAAATAGCACAGCATACAATTCAGGGAGAAATTCAAAAGTCTCGTATCATTGAACAGCATTTTATTGAATAATGCTTAGGATACATCAGAAGCACATTGCAATCTCTTAAGAAGTTCTTCCAAAGTCAGAAGAAATTGTCTCTCTTGATGCTGGGTATTTTCCAGAATATGAAGCCGGAATAGTGAGCCATCTCTTGGTGAATAGTGAGAGTCAGACTGAACACGTTACTTCTCAGAGGCTCCTTTGTTTATGAAATTTAAGACTATAGCTATTACTTTTCCAAAGCAGCTGACAGAAAGACTAGAAACCCTAGCTGCTCTTTGATTTTGCATAACACGGGCTCTACATACTTTCTCTTTAAAAAGCTGAAATTATTGACATTTTATCAATTTTAAAAACATCTTCAAACTTAGTGTTGACAAATTTTCTGTATGGATAGTTTCTCAGCAATTTCTTTTCATAATAGAAAAAAAGACACAACGACCTTTCTGCTGAACTGTTTGTGACAAAGTCAATTTGTGCTCTATCTCCTGCAAGTGTAATTGAATGATCACTAGCCTGAAATCTAAGTAGCATAATTGTAATTAATTATATTGCAAATGACCTGCAGTTCTGCTTCCCAGTCCTCCTTTATGCCCTTCTCAAGCTGGGACCAGGCTAACAGACAAATGATACACTGCACTTTCAAATTCAATACCTAAAAAAATCACTTTCTCTTGACAATGGTAAGGATCATACTTCAATTTTCAAACATCCAGTTCTTCCTACCATTTTGAGGTATGCTGTTTCTGTGCTGAAGCTGCATTAATGCCAGCTACAGTCCAGCGTTGGAAAGCAGAAAGTGATCCTGACAGGACAGCGTGAAGAGAAAGCAGAGGTGAGAGCCAAGTAGAAAGCTGATGTGGGAAATTCTGACTGATGCCTGAACGTGACTGATAAACAGATGAAAGGCAGGAGGAACAATGTCAGCTGCTGCTTAAAATAGCCTGGAGAAAATGAGAACAGTAGGATCTGTTGAAGATGGGTCAGTGCTTTGATAGCATTGCTAAATCAATGTCACAGACTCCTGATGGCAGTACAGCAAAGGACTTAAGAAGTCATAGAAGTCAGGTTTCCTCTTAAGCCAACTTGTGAATTTCCTCATTATTAATGAAGTCCGATTTTTAATCAAAGGATAGGCTGCTATACAATAAACCCTGTATTTCTCCAGCTTTGACAGCTGGTAATATGCCCATTTTTAAAAAGGAAGCATACTCACTGTTAGTTTAGATCTCCTGTTTTCTAATCATTAATGAATTATTGTAAATCCTTTCCACCGATAATTTTTTAGAGCTCACATAGCATTTCTCATATGCAATGAAATCTCCACAGATTGTGAAGCATCACTGAAAAATACTTAAAATTTTAAAAGGCAGTATTCTGTATTTTTGTATTTCTTTCAGACATCAAAGAGAAGCTATTAGTGTTTGATGAATGATGAACATCCGTACGGATAACTTATGATTTCATGACTCACAACACCTCAAAGGATAGCACTACAGTTTCTATTGTACTGCCTACAGTAAAAATAGACTACCTTTTAAATTACAGCACAGGACATTCTGATTTCATAAAAAAACAATGACATATTGGGAGGAATGTTCCTCCTTAGACTATAGTGACTTTATTGTGTTAGTGGGCTTGTTCCTGATTTGCACACTGATAAAAAAGAACCGTTTTTTAGACAATAATTTTTATACATTTGTTTAACAATCTTTGTTTTCTATATATAAATGTGTACAAAGTATAAAGGGTTCAATATGACCTTTAGGACAGATACACCTTCCTTTTACACAAAACTTATGCTCTATTGCAAATATGAGGAAGCACAAGCCAGAAAGGTATTGATAATACAAGGAAATATTATCTCCCAGGTACTGTGCACCTAAGGAACTGGTTTGTACCAGGGAAATAGGGAGCCGAATCCTCCCAGCGACTGTGGGAAGGGCAACTTCTGTTCGCTGTGCTCTCTGATGAGCAGCAGTTGCCTGGTGACCGTAGATATGACACTGGTTTCCTTTCTCACCTCTTTTGTGATGCTCTGAGGCTCAAAGGATACCCAGAGAGAACAGCCTCTGCCTGACATGCAGGTATTCAAAATGTGTTTCTCCTCCTCTGAAGCACATGGGCCATCTTTTTCATATTCTTCAACTACTGAACTCTCGCTCACTCCAGGCACCACCATCCCCAGGACAATCTCCTTCTCCAATGTAAAGCTCCACCTCAATCTAAACCCAATGGCAGTCAAAATCTCCCTCAACACTACCTCTGGTCTTTTTTTTTCCTTCCCACTCTGCCCTGAGTATCAGATGTGCTTGTATATCTCTTTTGGCATCTGTTTCATTTCTAAATCCTCAAGGGTTGTTACAGAGAAGTTTTGTGGTAAGCATGAGAGACTTCAAGATGTTGTGAGACTGTAAGGAAAACCTCCAAGCACTAACCACACCCTTGTCTGTTCTCTTGCAACAGTGGTCCCTATAACATTTAGAGTTTATAGATACGTAGGATTTCATGTAGGAAGGATTTTCTACGAAGGAAAACCCTAATCCTTCATATGAGAGGGCTTCTGGATGAAGAAGAAACAGGTGAACAACCAGGACTATTCTGGTTCATACATCATGGCAGAAGGGTGCAAATTGGTGTGAGAAGAGTTTAGGGGCAGGGTATAATGTTCTGATCAAGCTGGTGGGAAGCTCTAAAGCCACTGCTCTGTTGAAATACCATTTAAAAATTTTCCAGATAATGAGGGCAGATCCAGCTTCCCCAGGTCCAAGGAGAAGACCATGTGGAAATCTCTGGTCTGTAAACCATGCTTGTATGGGTCTATATAAAGCACAGGTATCTTTCTCCAACAGTAAGCTCTGGAAAACTAGAACAGTTCAACAATCTAAAAATCTCTTAGATATATCTAAATAACACAGGAATGAATCAAATGTGTGGAGCTGCTAAACATGTTGCATTGGATGGCTGCATGTCGGGTTCTCTGCAGTCTGTTAGCAGCAGCTTTCATAAAAAAGCCTTGGGCAGTTATTGTGCTTGATGGATTCGATTTGGAAGAAAACCCCAGAAATTTGGCTTTGTTGGAGTAATTTTGCATCAATATTCAGCACAGAATAGAACACAGTGTAATTTGGCAGAAGCAGAGCACCATGAATTTTATTTCAGGATATTTCATTGTATGTCTGTGACAATTTTAAGATAAAATTGGCTTTCACTATAAAATAAAAATGTATTTTTGAAGGGAACTTTTAGGCCTATGTTCAGAATTTGGGATTCAGTCAAAAATATTTTGGGACAGTGTTTTGTATTTTCATGGTTAATCCTGAATGCTTTTATGTTCATAACCAGCACTTTCTTTTTCATCTGCATAGTGTCTCTACTTGATAAGCAGGACTAGACCTTGATAATTTTGGGAAAATACAATGATAGAAAGAAATGTTTATCTTGCCATTTCTTATTATGTGTTCCAATAGCTCTAAAATACTGTATTGAACTACAGATAATAGTACAAAATGAGCTATGTAGAATGGTTAAGTCTAGCTTTCTAAATCTGTCGTTTCAGATAAAAAGCTGTGTATCTAATGTGACAAGCCTGAGGCATATTTTATTGTTATAAACCCATGTTTAATACAATGTAAAGCTCTAATATTTTGTTTCTACCTCAGTAACTTTAATTTTAAATTATTTTAAATGCCTTGTTTACAGATAATAAAAAAATGTTTATATTCAGATTGATTCAAATGGCTTAAAGAACTCATGGAATATAACCTTACGTGTGATGAATAACACACTATTTGGAAAAGTAGTCCAGAACTTTCATATTAATCCTCTTTTTATCTTCCTTACAAGACTTTACCTGAAATTTAAGAGATTGCTTCTTGTCCAGCCCAGCGAAAAAATCTCACCTGAATTTAGTGCCTTACCTGTACAGGTTATTTATCTCTTGTATTTGAAGATCTGCCCATTTAATTCCCTTACTGATTAGGTGGTATCTGGTATTAGATAATTCCTGCATGTTGTCATAGCATGGACAAAGTCCTACAGGGGAAGACAAGCAGTGTTTTGAAAGGATATGAACACATCTTAGGTGTTATGGCTTCTTTAATATTGTAGGTGTATTTTAGGAAATGCTAAAGAGTCATTGACTGGATCTAGCAAATGTAGAGCATGTGTAGGATTCTTGGCCCGATGGGGACCCAATTTGGTCACATGCAGAGGAGTCTTAGTAACAGATCCTTTTGGAGACTCTACTCCAGGCACAGTTATTAGCAGGCATGGACATTACACAGGCTTTGAGTGGCCTACATCGAAAGCACAGGGCCTGGTATGTGGGTCTGTACACCTAAGTGAACTAATTATTGGGAAGGTAGCTGAAATTTACTTGTTTGGCTCAGAATAACATCTGAAAATTAGTATGTGAGAAGTTTACTGATTAAATAAACTTTGATTTAAATTAGGTAAGACACTACTGAAGTGTGAATTTTTTGTGTCACTATAAAGATGACAGTTGTTAATGAAAGGTACATGTTTTGAACTGATAATTCAAATTTTTAAAACTTCCCAACCCACTGATTCTAGTTCAGGGAATGATTTCATATTACTCCCACAGCCTAACAGATACACGTCCTGGTAACTCTTGTATTGTGCCCACATGAGCAGGACATTGGGAGAACATAGGAGAAGTGGAGTTATATTATAGACCCATCTACTTCAGTATTCAGTCTCTGACAAGCCTCCAAAGGTGGATGCAAGGTGAAGAGTAGGCGAACAAACAAAAAGAATATGATACTTTTTTGAGCACCCTCCCCAGTTCTATGACTCAGAGAGATCTTCAAGGAGTCTTCTTGCCTCACATTGATGAGATTTGTTTTAGATGATACATATTCTGCAAAGCTCTGAATGAAAACTTGTTTCTGATTTTTCCTTCCTTATTTTGAAGTTTGAATTCCTTCTCTTTTTATGCAATTGTTGACAATTCCTCTTCAGTTACTTAATTATTTTAATAAAGAATGCAATCTTTTAACCTCATTGCTCTATTACACTGTTTCTTCTGAGCTTTACAATGCTGAAATACATGGAACCTAGCAATTGCAATGGACTATTATGGACTGTGGTAGGACGCATTTTCAGGAGGGTCCATAGGACTCTTCCACTGTCAGTATGCCTCAGGAAGTGAGGGAAAGGCAATAAGGAGAATAAAAGTGGTTCAGTGACAGCTTAGTACAGTGAATACAGCTCTTTTTTCTTCTGTGTTTATGTTTCTGGATTTCTCTTCTGTGCAGGTATGTCACAAGAAGACGTGTTCAGCCTCCCTTCCTGCTAAGCCAGTGGACATGGAGCTGCAGCAACCTCACCTTTATTTATGTCACGTCTTGTTATTTTACATAGAATTATTCTGCAAGGTAGAGTGGCTTACTGTGCACACTCACCTGAGCTGGCATTGAATGAACTATCAGCGCTATCAAACTGGGGCTCTGCCTGGGTAAGTGTCTGCTTCTCTACAGGATCAATTAGCCAGCATGGACCATTTGCTGCCGGGATGCTTCTGTTTCATGCACACAGACACCTAACAAATGGGAGAGACTCATCAGTATTTTAAAACAGGCTGCACTGTGGATTCTGTTTCATTGCTTTTACTTGCCCCCAGAAGGGAATCTACACGGAGCAAAATAAAAGTTCCTCCTGCTGCAATTCAATTATCTAGTTAAAATCAGGCTGTAAGTCTTAACAGGAGAGAAAGAATTTAGCACTCAGAAAAAACTATTATAGGAACTTCTCCCACCTGAGCCGCACAGAAGGGGTTACAGGTGACAACTGAAGTACACACTCACCATGTATCACCTAATTCAAAGTTCAGGAGACATATTTTGATTTATATCAGCTGGTCTCAGGTCAAACCTCTGACCTGAACCTGTATTTCTAGAGAATTTGAACTTTTCAAGCTTGAGCAACTTTTAATAGCATCAATCCATGACCTAGAAGTAAAAATACACTTGGAAAGAAAGTAAGAGCAAGCAAGAATGAAAAAATATTACATGTGGATGGAGACTCGTGGCATTTTTTGCTTCTAGAATGCAAGTGTTTTTACTCCCATAAAAGCCCCAGTGATTGCAGTGGGTAAAGTAGGTATTTATAACTTTCTAAAGGATCAAAGCCTGAGGAAAACAAACGACAGAAAGGAAAAAGTTGTGAACTGGTTCTGCATGGAGTGTTGTGAAAGCTGCTTGGCTCTTAAGGATGCAAGCATATGACTGCAAAGTGCAAAGCAAGTTAAAATGGGGAAGCTCTATTGAGAATTGGATATAATAGAATTGCTATTATAAATTAGGTGTTTGCATCTGTTTCCATCTGTCTTTATTGCACTAGCCACATGGTTGGACATCAGACAAATTTCTGGGTTTTTGTTCTCATCTTTTGTTTAATATATCAGAGTGCCTTTGCCTGTCTTACCCAGAGTTTGTACATTAGGACTTTTAAACAGAAAAATCTGTTCTGATAAATCAAGTCTTCTCTAACTTAGCTGGCAGATGGCATCTCTGTTTATGGCTTTACAGGGAATTTGAAAGCATATGTGTTTGATGAATTGCCATAAATGCATGGCAGCTCCTGCAGCAGGAATGGTTCAGAGGTGCAGATAGCAGGTAATAAATAATTAATGGGCACCAAAGAAATATCTTTATTTTCTTGCTGGAGCTGGAGTGAGCACACAATGTAAGCCATAAACCAAATCTTGCTTTAGAGTTGGTCTTTTCCATTTAGCTGGCTTTTTGTACTGATTACTGTGGGAAACACAAAAAAAAGGTAGAAAGGCTCTTGAGTGTGAGAAATAAAAGCAAGCTTCAGAAATAAAGCAGAAGAGTTTAGGGATTAGCTTTGGCTGTGAAAACTTGAAGAAGATACAATTACACAAGAAGCAAGGACATTAAAACAGTGGTTAGAGTTTCTAGGTTTGGCTGAGATAGCTTTTAGAGCTGCAAAAAAATATGCTTAGCAAGATAGATAAGGTTAAGCTTAATAATGGAATACTGTGCATTGTTATATAAGGTATAAACAAGCAAGTATTGTGTATAACAGATGTATGTGTGCTATTGAAGGTTGGTTAAGACAGTTGTCTGTAACTTTTAAAAAGTACGCTATTGGCTGAAAAGCTTTTAAGAATGCTCTGTAACCAGGAAGTCTCTGGATGCCTGCAACAGTGCGAGCCTGTATCATCTCCTGTGCCTCAACTCTGTATGTGAGACTGATAAAATAATAAAAAGGCTCATGGAGCGTCTGTCCTGGCTCCCCGTCCCATTTGGATTCACCGACAGATTACCAGTCAGAGCAGCTGAGGCAATGCAGAAATAAGGACCCCCGTCCCAGTACCTCCTAAAGCATCTGTAATTGTTACTCAGCTGAATTGTCTTCCCCCTTTAGACAAGAGGAATGCTTGGGTGCTCAAGGGGGTCTTTTTACATGCAAGATCTGCAGTGTGGGTGGAATGATTCTGTCCCTTCTCTCAGTACTTCTAAATTATTTCAGTGTAGACAGATTGAAAGATTTCCCTTTGCTTCTCTCATGACATTTCATTGTTTACATAGTGCCTATTTATGAGAAGAGGAACTTTCAGAGACTTTCTGAATGACTGAGATAAGACTCCAGAAAACTCTGGACTGTGTGGCTTGAGATAAGACTCAGGAAAGTCTGGACTGTGTGGCTCCCTGAGTTACTCCACATGCAAGATCTACAGATGGCCCAAAGTCAGCTGAGCACTGTCTGGCAGTACTTGCTGCCAGATGCTCTTGCACATTCACTCAGACAAGGATGGTTAGATTCCACTGGCACATTGAAGCACTCAAAATTGTTTGCTGGAAATTACCTGTTTGGGTTTTTTCCCCCAAATTCTGTATTTCTCTAACCTCACTGCAAGGACTCTGATCAAAAAGGTTTATTTTCCTCAGATGGGAGTCACAATGATACAGGAAGCTCTTTGCTTTATGAACTTTCAAGTATGTTTTCTTAAAGGAGTCTGAGTTACCAGCCGTGAATTTTATTGTAGTGCCAATTTGCTTTTCCAGCTGATGTCAGCAAAGGCTACTCATGAAGTAATGTACTGTGGTCTTACACAACTGTAGGGAAAATACTTCCCTCTAAGGTCACCACCTCTTCTCAAGCAGTAGTTTGTACATTTATGCTCCAGCCTGAACACAAGTTCCTGTTTGTCCCCTCCCTTTTGTTTCATTGTGACTTCTCCACCCTCACCATATCAGTTCTGAGGGACAGTAAGTGGCAATAAAATGGTATGCTCCAATGGGAATGATGAATGTTGTTAAAAACTATTAATAGGATTTAATGCATTCGTATTTATGAGTACATATGTTATGTGTCTTGACTTTTAAGGAAGGACATGTGGGTCACTGAGAAACATTATGTTCCACAGGCAGTACTTTGAAGTGTAATTTCTCTGGGACCTTTGCTAATACTCTTTGGAGTTGTTCCCCTCAAAATACCAGGTGGGGGTAGAAGACATAAGACAAATAGCTTAAATTCTGCAGTCTTCTTTCTGAAAGTGCAGGGACATTGCAGACATCTGTAGACTGTTCTTACCTGAAAATTCATTGAAAGCTTCATTTCACATGAAAAACGTTAGTGGTTGCTCTGTTTTTTCTATCATGGTCCAAGTTTGATCACCAGCTTTAACAACTGTTAGCATGTGTGCCTCAAGTTTTGTTCATGTTTCCTTAGTTTGAGCTTTTCCTTTGTCCCTGGAAGAAATCCAAGCACAGTGGAGCTGTGCTGATAGCTGGGACAGTCTAACTTTTATGAGTGACCAATCATACTAGGAAAAGGCACGACAAGTGTCAGGATGACTGCACAGCTAAAGGCTTCTGGCTGATTGAAGTAAATTCAGAGATGGAAATGGGCATGGATGGTTGGATCCCTGATGGAGTAAGATATCAGGGAAAATATTTTCATTTGAGCTCTTTATATGCTGGCTTTAAGTTTACTTATTTTTTAAAACTTCATAGAGGTTTTCAGGTGCTGGAGAATCAGTTGAACTGTTGCATATAGATGTGGCAGCAATATCAAAATTAGATCCCTAAACTTACATAAAACCTTGCTGGTGATAAAAGAGAGGTATAAATATTGAACAAGGAATTTATGGATGTTAATTCCAGAAGTAGCAGTTCTGAGTAAACAGCAGTACTTAAGAGTGTCACATTGTAAATACATCAATATAAATAAAAAAATTAAGCAGAGCCCATTAGGTTTGCTGACAATGGTTTTATTGGTACATAAAAAAACCCTGGATTCACTCAGATGAACACAATTTCAAGCATTTGTCCTGCTATTTTTACTAACGGGATTTGATTGTGTAAATATTGTAAAATGTTCTAACACGGTGAAGGTCCAAAGCCAAAAAAATTATGCTGTGACACATAGAGTAGCTGGGGAATACCTGTGAAGGCTGAATTCTAAACAGCTAAGTACACTTTTTGCATTTCTATTGCAGATATGTTATTCACAGAGTGGTGGCACAGAGGACACACAGAAAAGACACGTAGGGCTCAGAGACGAAAAGGCTCTTAAACGAAAAAAGCTCCATATCACCTGCCTGAAAGTGCTATTGCTTTAGGTAACAAAACTGCTTTCAGCAAGGATTGGGATATTTCCTGCAGGGTTTCACTAATTGACACTGGTGCAACATCTCTTTGTGTCACAGAAGTTCATTCACTGCTCTGCCTCTGACAGTGGAAGCTATGCTGTGTGAAATATCAAAATCTTTCAGATGTTAGAGGAGCCT
Source organism: Struthidea cinerea (assembly GCA_013397865.1). Lineage (NCBI taxonomy): Eukaryota > Metazoa > Chordata > Aves > Passeriformes > Corcoracidae > Struthidea > Struthidea cinerea. The sequence goes on from VZTI01004423.1 coordinate 399,760, forward strand.
TTCATGCATGAAAAACACAGACAGTGCATTTTTACTCTGATTCCATGGGCATGATGGCACCGGCTTCACTGGGGGAAAAAAAAAGAAAGAAGAAAGAAGCATAAATAGTTTGAATCAAATGGAACTGAAGAAACAGGAATCCTTGGAATTTACCTAAAGCTCCCTTGAGCTGCTGGGATTCTTTCCCTTGGCTTTAGTGAGCACTGAATCAAACTCTCTTTCTTTGGATGTGTTTGCCTCTTTCTCTAAATTTCTTTGCCATAATTCAGACCATGATTACAGAAAGCATATAAGCACATTCATATACTCACTTCCAAAGAAATTCATATACTCACTTCCAAAGAAAAGAAAAAGAATCAAATGTGTAATCAAACATATTCGAAGTGCTGTATCATGAACCTTTCTAACTCCCTGATACCTAGCAAAATCTACAGATTTAGATGACATCATAGCATAATATAGGATATGAACTTTAACATTAATAGTGGACCAGTTCATTCAACTGACTTCACTGCATTGTTCATACTTCAATGCACCAAAAAACCCCACCAAAACCCAATAAACCAGCAAGTAAATAACAAGGAAGCTGTAAATCAAGTGATCCCTTTGGTTTTTATTTTCCATTTCCTATTGATATGGATCTTTTTCAGGATATGAGGGTGTTTTCAAACTTCAATATAAACAGGTAGTCACATCAATATTCTGATGTTCAAATAAAAAGACTCTGAATGTCAAAAAAGAAAATATCTTTTTCAGGCATTGTGAATTATTCATATATGTCCACAACTCTCGAAGGATGGTTTAGTGCACAGGTTCCATTTTTTTGTGTGTGTGTATGAAACAGAACTCCAGAACTTAAGGGCTTTAGGAAGTACTAGCCATTGTTTCTGAACTTGTGTTCCGTCAAGTTCAGGAATATTTGTGTGTGAGCACATATAGGGAACAAAGTATAGTACTTTCTAGACTTAGTTTCCAGAGACCTTAACAGCCAACAAATAGGAAACTTGACCTCTCTAGTTCCTGCTGTGTGTTATAACCACGTCAGAGCCTGGGGCACAAGCTCCAGCAGCTACATTCTCAAGCTGAAACCTTTTCCTGTTAATCCTGGGTTTAAAAACTCAACCATTGTCAATATTTTCTTCTGCAGAGTGTTTCAGATACTCCTCTCCACAAGTGCTTATACAACCCTTGAGGTTTTTTCAGCTTTCACATGACAGGTTTTCTGTTAGCCTTTGACCAATAGGGTTTATAATAAACCAGCACTGACACTGCATCTTGTCCAATGACTAGAGTAGCATTAAAAATAGAATCACAAAGTCTCCAGAATTTTACAACATTTACTAAGTGAAAATTATCAGTATATCTATCACTGGCAATACAACAGGGTTTGGGAATTGACACTCCTGACTGCTATAAAAGCTGACAATGCAAATCAGGGATTTGTCAGTAATCATTAAAAAGCAATGTGATGTGATGCAGTATAATCCTCTAATTTATTTCCTGCCCATCTTCTTCATGACTAGCATAAAGTTTGCTAACTGTGCATCTCTTCTCTTACCTCCCTTTACCCACCTCTTTTTCTTTTCTGAATGCAATCAGAAGTCTACTATTACTGCAACTAGCTGAAGGGCAATGAAATAGCATGTGAGGTAGTTACCCCACGGCAGACACTAACAGCTTTTGTCAGGTACTTATACATCATTAGCAATACATACAGCATATTTCCAGTTTCTCAGAGTATGGAGGATGTGAGTTTGCACAGCCATATTGTCAGGATGTGCTATAGAAAGAAAGACATTACTAATTTTGGAGCTGCCGAATCTAGTAGCTAATAAAGGTGAGGTTGCTTCAGCTCCATGTCCACTGGCTTAGCAGGAAGGGAGGCTGAACACGTCTTCCCAGTAATCCTGTGTGAGAGAGTGGGCTGGTAAAGGACTCCAACCACCAGCCACTTCACTGCCCCGGTGCAGAGGGTGTCCACATCCGTCACTGGAGGCTGCAGCTGGCTGTTGAACAAGATAAGGGAAGAGACTGATCAGAACCAAGTCCTGGGAGGCAGAATAGTGCTTTTTATCATGACAATATTCTCCCTTATATAATGGCTCTGGTGTGAAACCTTCCTTTCCAGAAAGTACCGGGACATTTGTACATAGCCTGAAGGTATCCACTCCTCCTGATGGGGTGTAATTGACTCAACTGCTTTGACATGAGAGGCAGCTGTGGCATCTTGGGAGATGTCATGGAGCATCAGAGACTCCTGATGTGCCCTGTGATCCACAGCATTATATCATTTAATGTGAAAGTCCTTGCCTCCAGGTGAGACACCTGGCTGTTCCCACCTGAACCTGAGCTTTTATGATCCATGGAACTTGGGTGTTTTTTGGGTTTTCCTCTACCCCTGATAGATCAAGACAGTGATCATCACATTGATCAACAAACATGAAAATTGCAAAATCAAGCCTTGTTGTGGGATCCCGTGTGTGGTGACTATATACCTTTCTACTCCTATTCCTTCTATTTCTTTCTATCTCTTTCTACCTCACATTTACTCTTAAATAAAAATCAACACTATTGTTTTTGGCATATGGTCTTGTTTGCACTTTAATTTGGGCAAAGGCATCTCTAATAATTTTAATAATAGGTCTTAATAGCATGCATGCATGCACACAGAGTACCCATGTACATATACTCAGTTAGCCTCACATTAACACAGGAGAAAGCTCACTGCACTCATGCAAACACATCCAGTTCCCCTCTCTGGCTGACTGGGATGAAGGCCTGTTAGCAAGAAATATATAAATATGTATAGTTTGCTTGTTCTGAATTACACACACACACACAGACTGTGGATCCCTCCGGGTTTAGGCACACAGTACATCCCATTGCTGCCCCTGGATCTGAGTCTCCCCAGCTGCAGGTATCTGGGCATACGAGCCTCTGTGGCACCATGCCTCACACAGTTGCTGGAGCTCAAGCCTACAAATGCACCCTGGATACCTCCATTAGGTGCACTTAGATGTCCAGTCTACCTCTAGTTCAGTCCTCTGGATCCCCTGGATACCCAATTACCTTGCACACAGAGAAACAGGTGTAAATATGCCTAGTTCAAGACTTATGACCTTAGAGTTGTTGACTCCCAGGCACCATAGAGCCTCCAGTAGCTGGTGTGGACCTTGCAGTCCCTCCAGCTGCCAATCTGCAGACCACTTTCTTCTCTCCAGCATCCAGCCCTGACTCATGGCTGCACCAGTATGTGGTTCCTAAGTCACGTATCCTACTCACCAGAGCGTTATGCTTGGTGCTTACCAGTGACGTGCACTAACATTCACACTCACGCAACACGCACTCCTGTCGCTCTGTTTGCTGGCACCACGGCCGCGATGATCTAGGGCCTGATCTCCAGCTGCTGATACTTAGACCTCCGTGCTCACACATTCATGTAGAATGGAGATGCTCCACACCCACAGAAATAATTACTATTGGCATTTGATAGCAAGACAAACTGTTAAACAGATGCACAGTTCCAGACTGACAGTGTGATTGGTGGTAATCTTTTATTCCCATATTTCTCTTTTTTTCTGTATTTGTTCCTCTCCAGATCACCATTGATCCCTCCTTTTTCTGCCATTAGTTTGTCCCCTGAAATCCCCATCAAATATATTTTACAGTCCTGAACTTCTCTTCCTCTGCATCTCATCATGGCTCCCACACACCAGTGTGTTCTTCAGCTCGTAAGGGGATCCAGAGAGACTCCCCAGCTGAACTGAGCTCACTCCAGAGCCTATGGGACTAATTTCTCACATGTGATAGCCCTAGAAGGTACCAGGACAGGATTCTTTGATTAGGTCTTTCTCTGTTTAGGTCATTGTCATTATTCCTCTAAGCTTTTCTGTGTTTGTGGAGCTGAGTTTTTAATCACAAGGAAGACTAAAAATATTAAAAATTTTTCAATCAAAGAATCATTAGCTAGTTTGGCCAGCTAACAAAGTGAAACGGTGAGTATCTTGAGAAAGTTCTGATGAGTGTTCCACAGTAGCTTTTCCAGATTTCATCCTAAAAGTAAGGAAATGATGTTGTCTAGGGAAAAGCACCCTCACCATCTGCTTCATAGTACTTGTCCAAGCAGATTAAAGGCACATTTTGCTTCTGATACAGTGTGGCCACCAGGAGCCACGGTGCTCACTACATCATAACATCCCACAACGCAAAAAAACCCAAAACTCCCGACTGTTTTAAACTTCTGTATTATTCTTCTGTACTGTTCTTGCAGCAGATGAAAGATTGTCTCATGTGGAATTTTCGATAACTAATCTGTGTCAGCATCAAAAGCGTGCTAGCATGGAATAGAAAGGAAAAATATTTTACAACCGCTTTGCGGTTAAAACCTTGATGCATAATTATTCACAGTGAATAGGATTTGTACTTGGAAACCTTTTCATAAAACACGTGTCTAGATAATATCTGTGCTGAGGAACACTGCATAATAAGATGCTGTCACTTTTTTCTATTAAAGTGGCTGTGAACTTATAAATAAAAGTCAGAAAACACAGTATCTGTTTTGCTGAGGCACTAACCTATGCACAGTTCAGGAATGAGGCTGCTGAAGATGAAGCCTGCAACTGTGTTTATAAAAATGGAGCATGGTGGGTGATTCTTCTTAAAGATGGAAAGAAACACTACTATTGACAAATGAGTAGAGCTACATATTTTCTCCCACCATATTTAAGAGATATAATTTTATTTCTCAGATACAGCACAGGTTTCACTGAAGCAATTGTAGAATTAAAACAATATTGATCAAAACCAGTTATTGAAACTATGTTTCATAGACTCAGACCATAATAAAACAGTTTGGGAGGGACTTTTCCAGGCCGTTAGGGCCAACATCCCTCTTAGGGTAAGTCTGTTGACCAGGACCTTCTTCAGTCCAGTCTTGGAATTCCCCCAGGGTTGAAGATTCCCCAGCCTTTCTGGGAAACCTGTTCCAGAGTTTTATCACTGTCATGGTGATAAATTTTTTTCTACTGTCTGTCTGAGATTTCCCTTCAGGCAGTTTGTGTCTATTGCCTCTCGTATTTCACAGCAAATTCCCAAGAGTATCTCTGTATTCACTGTAGGCTTCATTAGGTACATGAAGACATTAGCCTACTCCTCTCAAAGCTGATTGTCTTGTTATACCCAAAATCTCCTTTCAACTTCATCAGTTAAATATGACACATATATGATTTGTCCTCACATCTGCTGTTTGTTTCATAAGAGGGTCAACCTTGCTCAAAATAAAAGGCAATACTACTCGGGACCTGTAAGAAGCCACCCAGGTTCTGAAATCCCTGGGCAGCTATGCAAGTATGCATAGTATGTATTTCCAGAAAAGAACCTTGCCTGTTGTCTGGGTGTGGTATAAAGTTTTTTCCATGAGTGGCCTTTTGCAGACACAGGAACCTGCCAGATGTGCTTTGCTTCAGAGAGTGTGAATTGGATCCAAGTGATATCCAAGTGCTCAGTGCAGAGTAGGAAAAGGAGGGTAAATGAATGTCAGGCCAAATATGTAGCACAGAACAGCAAATGACCATGGTTACTACAGGCATAGAGCTTCAAGTTTCCAGGCATAGCTTCATGCTAAACCAGATATTGAATTCCAAACTGGATTCCCGGTTGAGGCATGTATTTATTATGGGAGAAAAAAAGAAGAGCATAGATTTAACGATCTGAGCCTGCCCTCATAAAAGGATTCCTGAATCTCAACACAGAATAGTAGGTGACTACTCTGACCTCTACCTTTACATTAAGGACTTCCTGGAGAAAGTTTCTTTGTCGGTCGTCCTGAGTCTTGCAAAGTCCTGTACAATCCATAGTCATTTTACTGGTTTGCTTTAAGAAGTGCAGGTGTTCAAACTGCATGCTGCACTTCCAGAAAAAGTAATGCTATATGGATTGCATAATCTGAACCATAACAGTTCATTCCAACCCAAAGAAAGCTCAGAATAACACACACACTAGTGACATTTTGAGGTTTATGAAGATAAATTTAGCTGCTACTGATGTGGAAAGAAAAAAAACTATGAACGATTTGTCTATGACAGACTGTCCAATGAAATTCAGAAAGTGTTTGTTGTTTGTTATTCATGGTTAAGGAATTTAGCATTGACATTTCTACTGTAAATAACCTATAATTTGCAGCTCTTGCATGTCTAAAAGGTCTTTTTCACTGGAGAAATATTAGATATCACATTACAAGTTTGATGGCATGTCTTATCCTGTATAATGGAGCACATAGACTGTTTCTCTGGGTTCTGTTTTTATACATCTATTTACTTCTAAATAATTAACCTTTTTCTCCCCAGTTCTGTCATGTTTACACCTTTGCATCCTCATAAGTGGAAGACTTGTTCTTTATTCTTATTTGTTTCTCCATTTGTTTCAGAATTTTGAAAAAATTCGTATTAACCCTGCAATTATGTTCCTACAAAGTGTATCATGGATACAGAAGCGTGACATCTCCTGGAAAGTGATGAACTTAATATGTTTTAAAACCCAGATCTTGTATATATTAAAAATTAAACATATAACACATGCACTGAATAGACAAAGTGTGCTGATTTTATAAACCATATTACATAACGTAGAGTAAAAAGTAGAAACAAGGACATGCATCCAAGTTCAGAAATTATAAGTCATCCAAGCAAAATAAATCTTAATTTCTTTGCTCAAGGTTGAATACAAGCCATACTATCACTAACCAATTTATCACATTCCTTAGTAAATTGCAGTTACATTGCAAAACATTTTCCAAACATATGCAGATTCTAACATGAAAAGACATTAAGACTGAGTTTGGCTCATTATAAAGGAAGAACTTTGGTATGTCATAAGGTAATAAAATTTCATCATGTGCACACATAGTTGAAACAGCACAAAATAATTTAATATTACCTTAAATAAACTTCAGGTGGAAGTTTTTCCCTTGTGCTTTTGTCAGTTACCTGAATACCATAACATATCTTCCAGTTGCCGGAAGACCAATAGATAAATACAGTTGTTTATTTGTGTTTATCAACAGAGATGGGAACATTCAAAGTAAGACTTGAAAAGGGGAAATTTCAGATGCTGCTTTATAAAATGTGTTGGCTTGTGTTGCAAACTTCTTTCAGAAATTAAATTGATCAGGAAGAGAGTGATACTGGATGCTTTCTGGTTTCAGTTTTCCGAGAAAAAATATACATTGAATTTTAATAAGTTTCTAGGTTCATGTTTGTTCAGATACAATTTCTACTTTTCCTGTTCACCCTTAAACAGTGACATAAAAAGATGTAAGCTCTAAACAGATTAAGAATCACATGTAGTCATAAAAATGAGAAGTATGAAATTCCATTGGCAGTCCATAAGATCCCATTTTCAAAATAAGAATTTTAAGATATTAATTATGTTCTCTTCCCAAGGAGCAGGTGATTTGGATTCCTGACCTGAGAAACAGATGAAAAGGTCTGGGACCCTGACACAAAGTGAAGACACTGGCACTGGATAAGATACCACGAGAAGTCATTGACGGAGAGCACTTCCAGTCTCGGTAAGCTCCAGTCTAACATTGCCTTTCTCTTAGCACTTAGAAGGAGATGAAATATGGAAAATCAGGGCCTGAATAAGGTAAAAGCATGCTTACCCAGACAGCCACAGCTGGGAAACCACAGCGACAGAAAAGCTTTTCAGAAGAGAAGCATGTCTGATGAATGGAGAGGCAAAGAAAAGAAAAAAGCAAACAGCTGAAAACTGGAACAGAAAGCAGATAAAAGAGCTCACAAGGCGACCTCAAAGTGCAATGAAAGTTGTGGTGAATGGCAAAATTGCTTTGTGGAAAAGAGGTCTATAGCTAATTTGTCCTTCTGCTTATGGGAACTGACAGGAAAAGGAGTACTTTAACAAAAGACACTTAAAACAGTCTCACCTGGACTGCTGGCATGCACTGTAGGTCAAAGCAATATGATTTACAAAACACATAGGGATAATACTGATTTACAAAACAGCAGGCTAAAGGTCATTTAATTAAATTACCAGGCCACCCAGGATTCAGAGGGAAGTGGGAAATACAAATAAAAAACTTGAGGATTTTCTAGCAGATAGTGACTAAAATAAGTGAAAACAAACTTTAAAAAAAAAATTAGCTTTGTCAATTTTTGAAAAATACATGGTACCCCTCCACTTTGTGTGATACATTACCTCCTCAAATGTCTGTTTCCCATATTTTCCATTACTGCATAAGTGCTTCAGCTAAATTCAATAGATGCATTTGCACGAGCATCTGAGTTTGGATCAGGAGCACACATTTGAAATTCTCACATACCTCTCTTTAGTACGTATGGCATATCTGTCTTGAAGCAGGCTAAATTAACTTCTTTTGGATGAAACCAAGCTGGAAAATGGATCCCATGGACTCACCTAATGAGCTCCAGCTGCTAACAAGCATCCAGCCTGTGGGGTGATCTGTAGTGAAACCCTTTGAAGTGCATTTGACACAGCCATCAGCCCTTAGCTCCAATTGTTGCTGTACAAACCTGCTCCCTCTTGCCTGGACTATATGTTAATACAGATACAGCCTTAGGATGTACAGAAGTAGGAACAAATAGTGGATAAATGTTAGTATTTTTAGCTTGATATCATGGGGACTGAAAGCAAGTAAAGTTCTTTGCTGAGCTAGAAAAAAAACATCAAATTAAGGCTATTTGGAGGTCCTGACACCTGATTGTTTGATTGAAAATAAGTAGTATAGAGTGACTGAGAGACATAGACATATAACTAACATCAATAAAATATTTATATTCTGTGAGCACTTTTAAATCTCATATATTTATGTTAATTTTAACACTCAGAGATTCTTAGGTGATGGTTAACATAGGTATGTTTCACACTGTTTGTTTGAGCTTACCGTTGCCATAATATACACCTAGATATTTTAAACGGGATTGACTGCCATTAAGGCAGTAGGTAAAACAAAGGAAGAAAAAATGATATATGTTCAAGTTAAAGGTTGGCTGGCTACTCTGTCCATGTGCTTGTTTTTGCACTAGATTTTTTCTTCACACAGATATTGAAACTGTCAGTGCTTATTTTGACAGATGTCAGGTTTTTCACTCTTTTAAGCACCAAGGCAATCTTTTCATCACTTATTGGATCTCCGTACAGTTATGAGAGCACTCAAAGCAAGCTTGTGCCTGGGCAAACAGGGTAACAAAGAACTATATAGTATTTTCGATGTGTTTTATTCATGTGTCCAATCAAGAAACATTCATTGCTGTCATAAATAAGTGCTCAGTGTTTGTCTTTGGACTTGTGCCAGATGAAAGGTTGGAAAAGACCTTAGAGTTTGAAACATCAGCATCTCTGTTTTGCAGGGGGAGGACCTGACTTCCCATTTCAGGAAGGTGGTAGTGCTTTGTGGATCACACTAAGGGAGCATGATTTTTCACATCTCCTAGGGTACATTCTGGTATTTTTCTAGCCTGGCATATGCCTGCTATGGTGAAAAGGTTTCCTAAAGGCCAGAGTAATGTCGGTATAAGAGCTCCACAATATCCTCTTCATACAGCACAGAGTCTATAACCAAGAAACAGAGCAATGACCATGAAATCTATATGCTACAATAATCCCTGAACTGAGTACCACTAATCTGTGCTTCATGGATTTCAGCATTCCTAGGGAACACACATGCCCATTAGTAAACTGGTGTGGATCAAAGGTACTTCTGTAGTGACTTGCTTGATCGTTGCCATTTATTAAGCTTTGGTTCACATCCTAGAGTTTGTAGACAAAATCGAGTCTATAAATCTGCAAATTAAAAGTGGACTAATTAGGATACAATGCATATTAGCTTTTCTTGAATTGACAGAGAAGTGTATTAAAATAATATAACAAAGAACAGAATACAAATATTTTGTAACACTGTGATGACAGAACCAGACACAAGGTGTAAAGGTTTTTACTTAAGAGTATGAGCAATGTGATCACCACAGGTGTAAAACACAAAGCTGGAAAGTGGATTATTTCCTTGTCTTTACTTATATCTGTATCTATATAATCTATATATGTCTATACATATGCCTATCTCTATCTCTATTTCCGTTCCTGTTTGTAAATAGAAATGCGTATTGGTGAAGAAGTAATAGGTATTTTCACTTATAGGTGGTGAAATATGCACAGCAGTTTGACATCCAATTCTCATTATCACTGTTTCTCAGTACAGCTCTTCTATTGATTCTTACTACCTCGCCTTGCAGACGCAGTCTTAATGAACTCTTTCTTTGCTCCAATAGAGTGATGAAGACACCAAAAGAACCTATTAAGTTTTGCATAACTACTTTTTCTCAGTATGTTTTTTGCTAATCAAAGTTCCATCACTTTTTCTTCAGAAATTATTATGCAATATAAAAGAAAAAAAGAGAAAAAGCAAAAAAAAAAGAAAGAAGAAAAAAAAAAGGAAAAAAAAATTAGAGAAACCCTAACTGATCACATTTAGAAAAACAGACTACAGCAAGCACTTTTAAAATTAATATGAATTTTATCAGGAATTTTTGTTCGAAGTCATATGAAGGCCAGGAAGGTGAACTTTACTTCATTGTTAGAATTAGCTACATTATGAAAGCTAATTACAAGTAACCTTTCACAGTTGTTTGTTGTCATTGCTGCCACGGGCCGCCCGGTGGCCTGGCAGGAGACAAGGCGGTGTCCTGGTTGGCGGCACAGGGCACACAGTCCTCGTGGCTGGTCGGAGCCCTTTGCCACAAGCACACAAGAGAGCAGGCTGCAGCTTGGATGTTGCCTAGCAATGGGNCTTTATTGAGAACACAAAGTAACAAGGAGATTCGAAGCCGAAGGGACACCACCAAGAAAAGGCGGGGGGGGGAAGGGAAAGCAGACAAACCTTTTTATGGTGCTCTAAAAGAGGGAGGAACTAAGGGAAACAGTCCAATAGGGAGATGATGGGAATGACAGGTGCCAATAGGGAAAGGAACAGGGGAGAACTTTCTGGAACTTATACATAGGCAATTAAACTAATAAATATACATAAATAGACGAACCAATAAGGACTAAAGAACAAGAGAAGGGTCTAGAAAGAGGGGAGGAGATGTGGCAGTGGCAATCACCCAGAAAAGGATGGCCTTAGGTCTGATGGTCATCCTATGAGCTGGCCTCAGACCTGCCCTCGGGGTTGGAGTCAGGAGCAGGGAAATCGATCCATTTAATGACATCCAGCCCCGAGGTAGGCTGGGTCACCGCAACAGTTTGTCAAGAATTCCCTAGTCTGCAGTAATAGAAAGCCTGGGCAGAGATAAAGTAAAAACACAAGCACGCCTAAATAAAATTACTCAGGGAGAGAATTAAGGAAGTAAATACCTTCTAACAGGGATATCAATTATTTCATGGTGGTATCACCAATGAGGAGGTCTAGTTAAATGCAGATTGCACAGTGGAATGAGGGGGAATGAGATTCACTAAAGTACATGGAAATTTGAGTGTTTAGGCTGATATTCACGAAGAGATGTTGGTATGGTTAATTCCAGGTGTGCAAGTGGGTTTTGCAGTGCTGAACTTGTCCCTTGCATTCTCAGTGCTTTGCATGGGGGAGAGGCTGGATGTTAGTAGTATCCAATGCATGGATTCCTGGGATATTTCTGTTCACCACTAAGACGTGCCAGAAACGAAGATGCGTTGTGAAAATCTGCATGAACTCAGATTTCTTTTGCTGGCCTGTGGTTATGTTCCATATAAAATCTTATGGGTTTTATGGGCAAAAAGACATTTTCTGTACTGAGCTGTCCATGTTCTTTTCGTGAATTGTTTCTGTAACTTATTGGAGGGGAGGCAGTGAGTGGGAAAGGAAGGTACTAGTTTGCTATAGTACTCTTGGGTTCAGCTATTCCTGGGATCAGGCCAGACACTGTTCTCCCTGGTGTGTCTCCACATAGGGGCTCAGGACTGAGGGTTGTTGCCTCTTACATGGATGGGTAGAGTCTTGCCCAGTACCCATATTATCTTCTGACTAGGAAACTCTCCTTTTTTAAAAGTCCCAACATTTTCTAGAATGTATTTAATCTTATAGTGTGTCTCTCTAATGATACCAGAATTTAATAGAAGTTGAATTTCAGATGAGTGGGTTTTTTTTTGTTGGTTCTTAAAAAAAGTATTTTTTTAACTGCATACATAAAAAAAGTAATTCTAGTCCAATGTGTTATTTCTTTAAATATCTTCAGAACAGTGATTCTGTTTTCTTCAGCTAGATAAAGAAATTGCTTCAATATTGTTAAAAAAATCACATAATTCCTCAGTTAATAGAAATACTTTATGTTTGACTTAGCTTCTCATATAGTAATAACCAGTTATTGTAATGCTATTTGATTCCTTACCTATCTATCCATTGTAAGATAGCAGTAATGGGAGCCACAAATACTGGATCTGCTCAGGAAACTTTTGTAGTAATTCCTCATACTTTTTGTAAGATATTTATGTATGAGATTTGCAAACGTTTTCCTCTTAGAGAGTAAAGGACAAAGTGGACCCAGCGGTCTGCAAATAAAAGGCTCTGGTTTTTTTTTTTTTCCCTGAGTATTTTAATGGCTTGAAGTGCAGTTGCTGCCCATTTGGTTATCTGAAGCCTGGGGCAGCCTCTCCATCTGTCTGTCTGTCTGTCTGTCTGTTTGCCACTGAGGCAGTGTTGCTCAGAGCTTGTGTGGTTTTCTGCTGTCTCGACAAAACAGTTTTTTGCTGACTCTCTGAACCCTGTATCAGCTCTCCTGTCCATCTCTGTGATGAGCTGTGAAATGAGCCATAACCAAAATACAGTCACTGTATTTAAGGCTGTGGCTTAAAGTTCAGTCAAGTTCTTGTCATGCTTACAAAATGAGTAAGTTTTCATATGAATATATTTAGAAATTTGTGTGCATGGATACTTGTGGTGAGTGTGTGTATAAAACTGTATTTGTGTTGACAGGAAGGAGAAGAAAGGCGTCTTGCAGTCTTCAGCAATCATTATTGCATATTATACAGGTTTTCTGGAATTCTAGGAAAAAATACTCTCTCAACGCAGGCAAAGCAGAAAGAAATTATTAGTTACTTTGTAACTTGCTTTTAATCACACTCTTACAAAGAACGCAAAGTACCAGGACTTCATCCATGATTCTTAAATACAATTTACCAAAAAACTGGGTGCAAAGTAAAATCACTGTCTGCTAACACTGAATTGTGCCCTGCCAAAAACATATAAAAAACTGTCAGATACAAGTATAAAGATAAATTCAGATTCTTAGAGCTATGTTCCTGAGAGGAGAAGATTGAGACCCAAGAATGATGTTTACTAAGGCTAAGGTTGTTGGGGAAAAGTGAAGGTTTCCTAAGAGTATATTTAATTGAAATAATAGTTCATTTTACAGAAGCAGTAAACAAAAAATCAGTAAACAAAATATCAGTAAACAAAATTGTAGGTGTATGATCCACTACCCTCTAAGCACCGAACTGAAAATAATCTGTAGCATTAATTGAAGATAAAGCAAAATTACCATAATAAATAGTATTGGCTTAGTTATTTGCACTTTCTTCCTTATCTGGAAAACATTCTGGTCTATGTATACAGCTCACAAACAAAACAGGAGATCTGTAATGCAGTCAACAATGTTCTGCCAAAATTCCCATTTCAAACTCATATTTCCCAGAGGAATTCAATGTATGTATAATAGATATTAATTACGGGGGAAGATGAATCTGCAGCAAGATACCAGCTCTCTAGTGTCGCTTCAGAATGAAATTTTGTTACTGAGAAGTCAACTGCCAGGGAACGGTTCATGTTGAAATCTGACCAAGTATTGTGGCATGAAACTCATCAACTTTCAAGGTATTAGTCTCCACAGGATCAGGACTTGAAAATAGATTCCATTGTTAAAGTCATAACTGTTTCCTCAAAAGCCTTATCATTGTCTATATATATTATTTAGAGAATTTTTCTGGCTCTAGATAGTCATTCTTAATGATAGAAGTTTAATGCAATGAATTTAAAAATTAAACTAAATTTTTCAGTCCTGTCTGATTATTTGCTATTCTATTTTTTTCTGAGGAGGAATGTTTCTACTTCAAGCAGTGATTATTTTTGCTATTTCTGCCAAGCACTGATGTTGGTTATGCTTACTGAGTGTGGTCACTGGCATTTATTTTTCCTGGCTCTTCTTGCAGTTCAGGGGTTCCTGCTGTATGTTTTACACATCTCAGTGCTGACAACTAGACACTTTCAGCAATCCTTCTTTTTTCTTCTTAAGGAAAAGAGCATTCAGTAAAATAGGAAAGCTGGAGGCCACTTTTTTTACTATAATACCCATTCATAAATCTCTCTTTCCTGAGTACCTGCACTGCCAGGAAGAATTTGAGTGCAGCAACTTGCACACATAGGGCACAGATGAACTTCCCATGTTTTTCTCCTGCACTTGGGTAATTAATATATGCTCCTCACTTTATACCTTCTCTGTTCTCAGCACACCTGTCTGTACGTCTGTGTACAAGCACACACACAATCTCCCATACCCTGAGAAACATTTCTATGTATTATGCTTGTGCAGATGTGTTTGACTTCTCCCAGGCTTAGTGTCTCACTCTTCACTAGATGCAAATAGAGCATTTGTACGGAGATCTTTAAGGTTCCCATCTGTGTGCACTGACCAGGGAGGGGCTGCATCTTTCTCCCATGCTTCAAGGTCAAATGTGGGTCCCTGGTTCATGATGACCACCTTTGCTAATACAAATATATTAAATAATGACAATGATGAAAAAATATAATATGACCCCATGTTGGTGGCAGCGTTAGTGGGCAAAGTCAGTAGGAAATGGGTGAAGTGGTCTCAGGGAAGAAAGTGGTGTTGCGTCATTAGCAAAATTATAACACAGTTGACACTTGCTCCAACAAGTCCTTCTGTTACGTTGCTGTGAGTTAGCAAATTCAAACTTGTTCAGTTACTGGCCATGACCATTATCACTGAGCTTTTTCCTAATATTATCATTTTCTAACACTAACATTACTTTTTAACAGCTGGACAAATAAGATTTAAAGGTAAATCACTGTGAATTATTAGTTCTTGTAATCCAATACTTCAGTTCTTCCTCTGTATCCCTGATCCTCAGCCTGGTGGCATATCTTTAAATTCACTTGAAAAATCAAGGTGCTCTTCAAGAATTAGGAACTGTGGAAATGTTAATCCTGCTCACTCTCCATGTAAATTTCTGCAAGCTAAGAGCAGAATGATCTTCTCTTCAGGTTAATAGAAAGATAATTGACAGCTTCTATAATTAAAACTGATTGAAAGAGAACATTATACAGACTCAAAAAATGAAAGCAAAGCATAGCAGTATAGTCAAAGAAGTATGAAGTACTATATCTTGACTTGTACTTTAAATACACATGTAAATGTAGATATGAACATTTATATATATATTTGTATGCATATATAAACTGCCCATAGTTTAAAGCCTTTTTAACTTATGAAATAAGGGTAGAGAAAGAGAATCTCTAAAAGCTGTTGTTCCTACTAATCATAGTATCCTATTGATCTGATAGCTGTCTTAGGTGACTAAAGCTAGGTGAGATGAACTGCTCTGCCTCAAGGGGTTGCTGATTTTGATATTAATTTAATAGTAGCTCATATAAAAAATGTTCTAACAAGCCATGTATTAAATAAAGAAAACACCTCCAGGAGGTCACTAAGCTTTTCATCTAGTTTGAAACTGGACTTTTAACAGTGCAGAACCATTTGGCGTATGAGTTGTGACCTTTTCAAATAATAGAAGCAAGTGATTCCTAGAAGAACATTAGTGAAGGAATCAGATGTGATCATAATGTACTGGAAGAACAATCCAACACTTTTGTTTTGCTCTTATTGAGATTTATTAAGTGCTCATGTAACTAAATGAGTTTTATATTTGCATTTTTATTGGAGAAGATGACATTGAAAGCAAATTTCTATGTAACCTGTAAGTACTCTATTGAATTATCTGCTTCTTACATTTATTGTGTTCAAACCACTTTATACCAGAAGCAACTTGGCACTATTTCTCTCTCAGTGTGGGCGTGTCTTGAGAAGTGTAATATTTATCTGTAAGTGTTGAATGTTTTGTTCAGAAGTTAGAAAGACATTCTTATATACAAGCTCACTTTCACTTTCTTGATATTTCTTTTTCCATGGGGGGCCCCACAGAAAGGCTTTTTGCAAGCATTAGAGAGCACACACCCAACACGCCATTTTTAAGATGTCAAGCAGATTGTATTATTCATTCACCCATGAGTGTTTTGATGGTATCTCTGTGTACTTTCTCAGATGAGCTATTTCAGACTTTACTCATCTCTATTTATAAGGCACCTCGCACAGTTCTCATCTGATTCATTTGCACTCAGTGAATTGGTACTTGGTAGCAACAATATATATCTACCTCCACAAGTTTGCAGTGTGATAGGTGAAGGAGGAAAGGAAGAACAAGCATGGCAAGAGCAATTTTTTTTTTGTATGTAAGTCTTGTCCCACTCCTGTGACCCAGCTTGTCCCACCACTCAGTAGCTAAAGACCGCTGTGAAACCATCTGAGCTGGCTTCACTGTTCAGGTTCAGAGTCCAGCCCTCTGATCCAGGCAGTCCTTGCCTAAATCTCACGAATGCAGCTGTTCCATTCATGCATGTCATGCAATGCCTCTGCGCAGACGGTGTCTCCTTTCTGGAATGGCCTCATCCTGTGAGCTCTTCAAGTGATTTTCAAAGAGGAGAAACTCATGAAAACAGGATTTTGGAGAGAGCCCCAGGTCCAGCAACAGATGCTAGGCCAGCTGCAGCTCCTGCCCTCTCCTCTCCATCTGGAGCACGTTTATCTTTAGAAGGTCATACTTCTCTGTAAAAATCTCTAAATTTTTTTTGTTTTCATTCTGACTCTCGAGTTCTTGTACTCAGAGTTTGGATTAAAAGTCAGGAGATGCTGGTATTTCTTCTTCTAATTGATCTTTATTATTTTCTTATCTAAGGTACAGCTGCACGGGATGTGCTTCTTAGTTGGAAAGGTGGAAAATGGCTCCGAGCTTCAACTTTCAAGGCCTTTTAAGGCTCATATCACCCAGTTACGGATTTCCATGTAGATTATTTTTATTTCTAATCCAATAACTAACTGTTCATGTCCCGCACTGCGGATATTTTTAACCAATACCAGAAAACCCAGATTTGTGAAGAAGAAGGAAGAAAGAAGGACTAACCCACACCCCAAATCCTCCATTTTGTTCCATGCGTATACATTACATTACAATATACATTACTATATCCCATAAACCAGAAACCCAGGATTCCAACACTTCTCCCCTTTCCCTTCAATCATAGGAAGATATCATTATGCAATTCAATTTAAATACACAGGCTAAGCTCTCAGGATAATTCACTCAAGATGTAGAGAGTGTAGATCCCGAACTCTTGCAATGTCATAGGCAGGAACTATTTTCTTTGCTGATGGTCTCAAAAGACTTCCAGATTCCCATGAAAGCTTGTTGCCAGCTATACTCCTCTACCCCTCTTATTGTATAGCATGGTACTCTGTGAGTACCAAGCGCAAGCCACAGAGCACAATCTCTCCCATCCCAAATCCCTGCACCACACAGCATGCCCTTTTCATACTGCAGACAGAGACTCTCTTCTCACTCAACTCTTGGCCTGCCTCTGTGGCACAGCAGCACTCACTGCCTGCTTCCCCAGCACCAATGCTTCTCAAGCACACACGACCCTTCCCAGGCACCCAGCACTGGCAGTAATGAGTCTGGGAGCACGGCTATCTTGCTACATCCTAATTTTCTTTTCCATGTGGGTACTCTTGGAAGAGGATCCCAGAACCATAAAATGGTTTAAGTTGGAAGGAGCCTCTTGAGGTCACCTAGTCTAACTCCCCTGCTGAAGCAAGGTCAGCTGAAGCAGGTTGCCCAGGACTGAGTCCAGTCAGGTTTTGAACACTTACAAGAAGGGAGACTCCATGCCTTCTCTGGACAACCTGTGACCGTGTTTGACCACTCTCATGGTGAAAAATTCTTTGTGTTCAGATGATACAGACCACTCCAATGATCCAGAGGTAGGGAGGAGCTGGTAAAGAGCTGGATTCAGAATTTTTAATTTTATGTATTTTTTGCTGTCTCCAATATAGGTATTTATACCCCAGCATGTCACATTCACACTAGCCAACCTTCAGAATCAGCGGAAAGAAACAGACAGAAAAGTGATTCATTGGACTTTGATTATGTCCCAGAAATGCCTGTTTCTTTCCACGGACTTAATGGTAATTGAAAAAACAGCTGTGATGTAGACACCTTTCCATAAATGTTTTGATATCCAGAGGTCAAAGGAAATCTACCCAAGATTTTAAACAAATGTAGACATCTGCTATTTGGATCAAGATCTGAAATTTATATGTGCCAAAATAAGTCTTATTTTCACATAGAAAAGCACTTCAGCCTTGCCCTTTATAGAGAATAATATTTCATTTCAAAACAGCTGATAAAGATTTTCTGTATAATTTCTGGGAAAACAATACAATGCTATCCCTGCTTTTTAGCAAAGATCTGTTATTTGGGTATTCCCATGAAAGACAGTGCTGAGAATGCTTATTAGGTGTTCTGATAATTTACAGAAAATATTAAATTTGCTGCTTAAACGTAGAGTTTCATCAAGAAAAATGGAAGTAAAAAGCTCTCTTATCTGCATATTTGTGCATTTATTAATGTGTGAATTTCTTTCTTTTTCTGATTGTTCATCAAAGAATGAATTTTTTGAATTCATTATTCTGCAAAGGTTGTTGTCTGTGTCAGGAAAGAGAAGAATGAGTCAGAGAAGCCAGAATAAAATCAAAGTCTAATTCTGGCAAATGAAGAGGATCTTGAGAAGCACTTCACCTTTAAGCTGTGCACAAATGATAGGTGAATTGCATGATGAATGCATTTAGAATAATCTAATATTTATGAAGATTCATGAATTAAGATTCTTTTACTGTTCACACATTTTCAGTATAAAATATTGATACACACAGTTTTCACTGGAACTGTCCCTACGTGGTTCAGGCTTTCAAACATTCAGTTCTTCTGAATTGTTCCATGTCATTTATATTGTCAATAAAGGCATTACTAATTCTTTTTCCTGCTGAAGAGTGAATACATTTATGTCTTCACATATGGAACCTTCGATCGTCCCTTGACAATAAGTTCTTCAGTGCAACATTTATTAATTAGGGTTGAGTTGAGCTCTAGCATGTGATCCAAGACCCAGGCAGGCCAAAGAGGTTCCTGTAAAGTGAGCAGGGCTTGCCATGCATCTCTGCAGAGCAATTTCCAATGTGCTGCTCTGTCAGCAGAGGAAATAGCAGCACTCATGTCCTGGGTTCTTCCTGACTTCTAGATGAGTTTTCTATACATAATAGGATACAACGTTCAAATAAGAGGTCCCTAGTGGTTGAGACTTCCATTACTGTTCTTGTTTGCTGAAAATCTGTGGAGAGATGGGTTGTTAGTTTTTCCCCCAGCTTGTCAAATAAACCAATGACCTGTTTTCAGGAAACTTGTGGGAATGCAATTTCTCCACCATCTGTTTTGCTGTCAGATTTAGAATTGGAAATAAGTAAATGCCCAGAATAGGAGACGGGCTGGTTTGATTTGGTTTTATTTTTTTTTTTAGTGAGAGATTGAGGGTTTGGAAACAGGGTACTGACTTGTCTGTATGCATATAAATTGCATATATATGAAGATACATAAGCGTATACTTTACATAAAATGCATGGGTGGCCTGAGAAGCCACACTCTTTAGGCTGTCAAAGCTAAAACTGCATGCTGAGAAGGAGTGCAGGCATCAAATTCAGGGGTTTTTGTGAAATTCTGTGTCTCTCCAGGCCATAGGCACCTGAGCCAGGGCTACGACTGCAGACCTGAACCCAACCACAGTTGAAGTCATACATCCTGTTTCCTGAGAGAGCTGAGCAGGATTTCTCTCTCATGCTGCAGCAATGAGGCCTGTAGGCTATTGGTACCAATAGGCTAAGGCGTGAGGTCTGGGTCTGTCTCACAGACGGAGTTCAAAACTGTCGCTTTTCTTTTGTGGGTAGCTGAGAAATGCCAAAGAGCAAGCTGCATTTGTGTGGGCAGACAGGGCAGAACGGGGGAGAGACATCACCACTCCTTCTGTGGTGCTCCTTCTGTGGTGGTGAGGTTCTTCAGACACATTTCTGGTGCTGGGAAGGATGCTGACAGCCTGCAGCACAGTTCTTCAGCCAAGCAGAAGACCTATGACCTGGTTTCTCTCTCCTGGAAACAGCTGCTTTTGAGAGGTTTGGGAGCTCCATCCTACAGAGCATTTGCTTTCCAAAATTAACTGAGGTACATGGGAAATCAAAAGTACTTTGAAGGATGTGTAGTTAAAGACCACTTGAAGGTGAAGAGTTTATCAGGATCTGCATCCTTCTGTCCTGGCTTCTCTTTGACCACAAAGGGCTTCCAGATGAAGCCTCTGAAAAATACAGTTTCTCCCCAACCAACTCAAGCACAGCCAACTAACAGGGACACACATGTGGCTGCACTCCTTCTCACACAGCCTCTTAGAATCATAGAATCACTTAGGTTTGAAAAGACCTATAAGATCATCAAGTCCAACCATTAATCCAGCACTTCCAAGTCCACCACCAAACCACGTCCCTAAGTGCCACATCTACACATCCATTAAAGACATTCAGGGATGGCAACTAAAGAACTTTCCTGGGCAGCCCTTCCTGGTGCTTTTCCTGGGAAGGGTGACCTTCTAAGACAGATACTCCTGCTGTCTGGTGCCAGTGGGTCCTTTGGTCCTGACAGTGCCCTGCTGGGGAGTTCAGGCCTGTCACCCCCTCTTATTACTGCCTGCTTGAGCAAAGCTGCTGTCTCAGTTCCTCTCAGGCTAGGTGTTAGGATTTGGGGACTATATCCCCCGTGGGCTAGAATAGCTTGTCTAAAGCCACTCAGTGCCCAAATAAGTTCCCTAAAAGTAGATGGTGCAAGAAATTTCCTTCATGACTAAGCCACCAGTTTGTTTAAAGCTTCCTGTTGTCATCTGTCCTTTGGCAGACTGTACTGTGTCAGTGATATAATAGCAAATAAAGTGTGGTTTTTATAACTGCTTCTTACACCTAGTATCAGCAGAACTAAATAAAGTCATTGGAAAATTGAATAACTTTCAAGGAAAAATGCACAAAAGTGGCAGTCTTATTTTTTGCCTGTGGAATCACATTGGCTCACTTCCATAAAATGCTCTAAATATTTTTCAGTGTGTCTTAAGAGTGCATTAAATGCTTCAATTCACTGGAGGTAAACTATGCACTTTGTGGGTCCTTCCCCTAAAGTTTGGAGATCTTTTTTTCCCCATTTCCTAACTGATTTACATTTATTTTATTACCTTTAAAATGTCATTCTGATGCCTTAAAAAAAAAAAAATCTCATCTAGTCCTTGAAAGCTTTCAGAAGTCAGAATTTATGTTTTCCATCAAGGCCTGCATAAGGGTGCTGACAAAGCACTTGATACTCCGTGCTTGGTGCAACTTTCTTGAAAACCCTGGAATTTCTTCACTAAGAGAAGGGCTTGTGCAATCTGAAAAACACTATAGTGTTTTCCTCTCTTTGCTTTTGCTCTTTGATTCTTGATTTACTGAGGAGGTAATGACCTTTCTTCTGCTGTTTTCAATCTAACTGGAGGGATTAGGTCCTGCTAATACTTCCTGCTAATATTTTCTCATAAGAAGAGTGAAGTTTCCTCTTAGGAGATTTCACCTCTGACACTACATCACAACTCACAGGAGTTTTTGAGCCAGCTCAGGAGACATACCTGCCTCAAACTTGTGATCATAGGACCACAGCATATTATATGGTGGATGTAGACAAACCAGAGATGCAGAAAAATTGAAAAAAAATCAAACAAACCATCCTCCCCTCCCCCAAAATACTCCATCAGGCAAAATGTGCACAGAAAAATATATATCAAACCATAGAAAAGAACCATGTGCATGTTCAAGACCGGTTCATCCGAAGAAGGGACTTGTTTCTTTTAATTTGCTTCTAGTAGATTTATCCCTAATTTAGGAAGGTTTTTTTCAATTAGATGATGGTCCTTTTTTTTGTTGTTTTTGTGGGGGGTTTTTTTGTCTTTTTTCCTTTTTTTTTTTTTAATTAAAGTGGTTTCTCTTCATCAGTGAAGTTAATCATAAAGATCCCTTCAGGCCTAACAGGGTATAATTCAAGTGTTATGATTACTAAAAGATGTCAGAAACCTAAATGTTCAATAGTAAGCTTTAGCTATAATTGTAAAATAAGCATGACGGTAGGGAAACATACAGGCAGTGCTGCATCCTGTTTTGTTAAATATGAAGGTGGGTTCACATGTATTACAGGTACACAGAGTGAGTTCAGAACCCATGTGTGATCCATGCTTTGCTTTCAAGATATTATTTCCAGGACTGGCAAATTTATCGATCTTAGATACAAATCAGTATTTGTGGAGCTTTTTGAGGCTTCCCAATTTCTTGCATACCTTAATTTGTTTTTCTGTAAATTCAAGCTTCTTCTTGGTGGAGTTGGGACCTGGTTTCAGAAGACCAAGGTCAGACTCCCATTCCTCTGTAGGATGCCAGAGGGAGGCTGCATCCTAATGAGTGGGACACTGATGCACTTTCCTTTCATACCTGCGGACCTAGGGCATGGGATGCTTCCCTGAACCTTTCTTTACTCTGTCTCCCATGACCCTACACAAGCAGCAGTGTGCTCTGCACCAATTGCTCTGACATTTTGCTGAGAAGAGGAAAGGGAGGCAGAAAACACCCTTCTGCAAAGCAGAGTCAGGGACTCTGGTCAGGGAGCCCAAACAGAAACACAGCTGGGCAAGTTGGCTCAGAGCTTGGTCAAACAGGAGCAGGGTGGTTATGTGTAGACTGACACAGAAATCTGAGGTAATTGAGGGTAAAACTGTGCTAGTGCCTCTTGATTTGGTTTGCTGTGACGTAGGCTTTCGTAGGCACTGATGTATCAGTGAGGAACTCAGCAATACCATTTGATCTTAATGCATAAAAATAGAATAAATTTGTGTTAGGAAAACTTTTTTGTGTGTGAGTCAGGCAGGAGGACAAACAGAACTTGAGGTCAGAGTGTTAACTCTGACATAATTCCGGTGGCCTAATGATAGTTTATTATCCCCACAGTCAGCAGGAGTTCTTTGAACAAAAGCCTTGAAGAAAGCAATAAATCAGCTCCAATTTCACTGTCTTCATTTGTGTGAATAATTTACTTTGTGCTTGGAGGCACAGCTGTCTTGAAGAGTGGTTTGGTGGCTACTGTATCAAGTGATGAGAAGTAGGATGGATAAGAGGAAAGAGACGGAAGATACTTATCAGCCATTCCAAAGACAAGAGCTAAAACAGAAACACTTGAAGGTGCTTGATTTTCCTCAGGAAAAAGAGATATTGATAGGCCATCCTCCTGTTACAACACAATGACAGAAGTTTCATATTGCTGACCTAATTCTTTAAGCCCTCTTTCCAAACCATCTTATAAATTAATCAATTCATGTATCTCTCTTAGGCAAGGTTATGCCTTTAATGTATCTTAAATGAGCAGAAGGTTTTCATCCCTCCATATCTACAGAAGTCCCACTTGCTCATAGAGGCAACCCTTCCTGTCTGTGCAAGTCCCAACTCCTGTTCATAGGAAGTACATATAGAGTAAGGAGATCTCTCTATCTTATGCCAAAATCTGAGGTAAAAAGTCTAAGGAAGAAATTCCCTTCCTCTCAAAGAGAATTTCTAGGAAATAATGAGAATTAAAGCAGCTTTTCTTTAAATTCTTTTCTCAAGCTCTGACTGTTCTTGCATGCTGCGATAAGGAGCTCTTTGCTGACTATATGTGGAGCTGAGAGAGATGAGCATATAGGGCGCAGAAAGAAGAGGGCCTGAATTGCTTTGCATCATTTCGGGGCCCTATGCCCCTAAACTGCACTGTAAGCTTAGGAGATATCTACATCTTAGTATTCCTCCTGTCTGATCTATTGGCAGGTGTAAATAAGAACATAAAGTATTTCTGTGTATTTCTGCGGAAAAGTACCCCACATCCTAGGAAGTGACTCTCTGGACAGATGGATTTTTAGGTCTCCAGATCTGTAGTGCAAGATTGCTCAATTACACTCACCAACATGCTAACTTTCATAAAAGGCAAGGCACCACCTAAAATGTACTTTGGTTTCATTTTAATATTTTGCCATGTTAATGTCAATATATAAGACTAATTTACGCTTATTTTACCACTCAGGAGCCATCTGTTTTTAATTTAATCCTGGAACTTAGGCACAAAAGCTAAATTAGACACAGTTGGTAAAGTAATTATTGTTTAATTGTTAAGCAGACATGAATGCTGAGAAATGAGAGACTTTCAGTATAATAGTTATCTAAGCTTTGAAAGTCCACGTTAAACCTTAACTAGATGCAGCTTTTTCTCACAAAGGATCAGAACATGTAGAAAGAAATCAGGATTTAATACACAGCAGAATTATACTCTGAACAGAGGTGTTTTCATTTAACTTAAGTTGAAAATTATAAATTTTATTGGAAAGTAATTCAATTAAATTCATTGAGAACTACATTCTAAAGTCTCTCATTACTCTTTAATTTTAAAATTGGAAGTGTCATAATGCAAATTGATTTGGTATTGCTTTACCTACAGGATAAATTTGAATTTCTGTATACACATTACATGAGATTGTCACCCAAGTGAACAACGAGTGGAAAATTCCTTAGGAAAATTTAAAATCCTGAAGGATCGTGTGTGTGTGTGTGTATGTGTAAGAAAGTAATTTTGACCCTTTTCCTTCTTTTATTAGAAAACATGCTTCATAAAATTTGTGACAAGTAAAAATGACTTATGCCAATAAAAGTAATGAAACTGTAGTTTTGTGAGGAGCACTAGAGATGGACTTACACTATGTGGTTGGTTTAAGTGGAGCAAATCATATTTATATAAATGCAAATAGGGCAGCAAATGTAAAAGATAATTTTAGCTTGAAGAATAACTATTTCTGTATTAGTGACTTTAAGTAAAATATTTCAACAAGCTACATAAACTTAATTTTCAATTTATTATTAATTTACTTAGTTCTACATTTTCCTACATTAAATTTTCTGAAGTAACTAAGAATACAGTAAGCTTTGTTTTTACCAAAGGAGCAACTGTAGCATTTTGAGGACTTTTGCAAAATTTTCCTGAAACCCTTAGCTATTTTTGATTTACCATAAGTTGGTTTCCCTGGAGGAGTATTACAGAAAAAGCCTGTGAAGTAAATGTGACAGCTCTCAAAATACAGAATTGTCTGCAAACTACAGAACAATTTTTCACCCTGCTTTAAAATTGGTTTTTCAAGGCAAAAATTTAACTTTCGTACTTCTCTGTTCTTGCAGGAAATAAAAATGTAGCATTCTGTTTAAGTAGGATATACATAAATGTTCACTTTAGCTAAAGTTCTTCCAGAGCCAATAATGTTTTCCAGAAAAAAAAGAAAAGAAGAAGAAAACCCTGGCAATGCAACCGCGGAGGAAGTATTTCAACGCTATTGTGCATTTACAAATAATCTCCACCAGATGGCACAAAGAAACAAATTTAAGTCAACATTGGCGTGGACCGCTTTGTCATCGCACGGAATGGGGCTGGAGGAACAAAAGGAAAACTCTAGGTATAGAATGTTCGGAGCTCGTACGTATAGGAAATAATTCTCATATCGAAAAATTGATGGAGGAAGACATAATAAACAATTTATTCACTAGTGAAAGGAGAAGAAAATCCTCAGAAGCCTTTTTGATTTGTGGTGATTTTGAGACAGACTTTCAGGTAGTCTCTATTTGTTAAATGTGTATACACCAATCTACATTTAATCGAAAAGAGTCTAGATTTCACTAGAAGGAATTGAATTAGTCATCTGGAGCTAAAATATTAACACTTGATATCATAGAAAAATGTAAAGTACATATAGGAATTCTTTTGACTTGAATTATTGCAGCTGCACTTTAAGTATAAAGCCAACTAACATTTGCCCTTAAATCTTGCTCGAAACACTGGATGCTTAGAGACCCCCCATCTGTCCAGGGATTCTCAACATCATGGGTTTCATTTCTCTGTTTGAATAGCTCAGAGATATTTGGTCCTATAATGCAAAGAAATTAGGATGGTCTCTGACTCTACCTATATCAGAATAATTATTATTAATTTAATTCTTTCATTAATTCTCACTGGGCTAATAGTTCTCTACCACAGTAAAATTATTGATGGATGAAATCCTTCATGTTTGTGAACTGCATAAATTTTGCAGATGTCCTTATCAAGCAATAAGGACATAATAGTAGAATTTTGCATACATCTCAGTCTCCAGCAGTGAAAAACAGAATTTTTTTTTTGACTTCTCTTACATAACAAGCTCCTGCTGATATGTGGAGTGAGGGGAAGGGATTTGAAACATCAGTGAATTACATGCAGAATTATTTAAATGCAAATAAAGAGTAGATATATACACATGGACGTACACAATTTGTTCTGGAGAGTTTCCTGGGTTGGTTATTAGTCTTCAAATGTCATGACACATGCTGTTTTCATGGATATGTCAAACTATCAGCTGGATGTGGCCAGAGCAGCAGTTGCAACTTCAAATGTATTGTTCCCCTCTGATGGCCCTAATTATACAAGCAAAAGGGTCGGACTGCAGTAACTTCATTTGCACTTCAGTCCTCATGTGGTGCCATCTCCCCCACGCAAACAGAGATGGTGTCCAGCTGCGTCGGGGGATCACAATCCGGCTCCCCGATGCCAGCCAGACGTAAAAGCCACTTCAGCAGCACCGCCAGCTGCGCTTATTTAAACCCCATGCTTCCTTCCAAACTTAAGAACACTCATTTCAAAACAGTCTTTTATAAACTCTTTTGGGTCCTGCTATTTTGTGATCAAAGCACAGTCGGTAGCACTGTGAGCCGTCCCCAAACTGTGAGCAGTTCTCAAATCCCGCACGGAGCCAGTCCTCAGTACCTTATTTACACTGTACTGCTCTGGTATCAGTGAAAGCCAACAGGGCTGTGTGTGGAGTTGAGGCAATGCTCAGACTCTTAGATACCACCAGTTAAACAGAAGATAGTAAGACCTAGAATTCAATCAGTAAAAATGTCTGGTTCGGTGTGTTGTTTTGGAAAATTATATCATGCAGCCTTACCTTAGCAGAGAGTTGGTGAAATAAACAGTTGCTTCTTTAGTTGAAAGTTGGAATTGCAAACGTACATGGTTTGGAGGTACAAAATGTACTTGTCAAAACCAATCAAACATAAATCTGAATTTTTAGGTATTTTTCTTGTCCCTGGATGCATGGCAGGGACTATTCCACTCCATCTGGCAGCTTAAAAACAAACAGTTAAGATCATTCATTTGTTGGAAACCAGCTGAGTATTGTAATTAGTCTTACTTGGCACTCACAAATGTTGCATGCATTTGGTCAATTCTACTTTAGCGAATAGAATTTCCTTGGCAATTTTCAACTGTCTTAATCACAGAGCACATACACAGACGCATGCACATATGCAAACGTGCACAGTTTATATATTCATATACAGTTGAGATTAACTGACTTTCGTATCATTTGTAAGGTTCCTATTTCATAAATGCTAACTTTTGGCAGGAAGTCTCAAGCAAATATTACCACTTGGTTTGTAGGAGAATGAAATGAGAGCAGAAATCTTTCCTGGTTTTCATCATGTAAAGCACCTTACACGTTAGTGCTGATAAGTCAGCATAGCAATTCATCTCGTTTCCTAACAAGTCTCTTTGTCATCCTTCTGGTGGCTCAATATGTGTTTGAATTCTTCAGAGACTGACAGTAGCTTTCTTTAATGCAGGGGAACATCTTTTTTGAACAATTTGGAGCTGCCATTTCTAACTTGTCTTTATCTGGCTGCCCTGTTGGAGAAAATATCTGAGCAATAGAAAGGACTATATTAGGTGTATAGACAGCATCCCTGGAGTATTTTTAAATTATGTGTGTCTGTAGTGGTTCCAACATGTCCTTAGAAAACATTGTAAATGGTACAAGACAGTGACCAGAGGCTACCATTGTTTCAAAAATCACAAATGGAGATAGGGATGTATTACTTCATAATTTTGAAGTAATAATAAAAAAAAAAAAAGGCAAGGAATAAAATCTAGAGTCAGTAATACTATTACCTGGAAAGAAAACCAAGAGTGAAATATATTATTTTAGTATTAATGCATTTATATTTTCTAAGATTTCTTATGCTTTAGTGGAGAGAAACTGACATACCCCAGCATGTGTGTAATAAGAGTGGTAAAATAATACTCAGCACTACTTGAAAAATTATGAAATCTGTCTTTTTCCAGTAATTTGAGAGCTCCTCAAGCCAAAGTCATAACATTTCAGATATTTTGTAATAGTGTGAGAAAATGGAGCAGTTACTTCACTGTTTTGAGGACAGCACGGACTGATGCAATTTCCATCATCTGCTGACTGTGAGTCGCTTAGCAATTCTGAAACTGTAATCCCCAAAATAAATTAAGGATGTTAACTGCAAACAAGAGGACAAGTCTGTTCTCAACAATATGAAACATCAAGCACAATTTAGAGATGGGGCTTAAAATTATCCTGCATAAATCTGAATTTATCTGTCCTCTCCTTTAACAACAGATGGTCCAGAGTCCCCATTTCTTATTCATGGGCTTCTTCACTCTCTCAGTCTCACCCCATTTCCTCAATTCAGGAACTTTGTTTCTGTGGATTAGCAATACACTGGAGATAGCACACTCATGGCTGGGGGAGATAATTATTAAGGGGAAGAAAAGGAGAATTTGGGTGACAAGTCCTTTGACTGGAATTCTATGACGAGTTTTCAGTTATCTGGCTATAAGCCACAGAATGAGTTTCCAAAAAGGACTGTACAATTTGCATTAATGTTATATGCTTAAGGGACCTATTGCCATTCTGGACTGCATCTAACTGAAGACATAAAGTATCTGTAATGACTTTTGCGTGTCATCAAAGTATGAAGACATAAAGTTTCTGCATAGATTTTTACGTATGTGGCTGCAAAATATTTTAGCTGGAAACTAAATGTTATTCCGAACAGCCCGTAGTCTCAGCTCTAGCTCATAAACCTGAAATATTTTCAATGGCTGTATAGTAACAGACCTTAGTCAGAGCTCTGTGGTTCTGAAAGAACCATCGTTTACAATTAGAGCTTTTAGTCTTCCCTGGCATTATTGAAATACAGCTTTCTTTTTGCACTTCTCTGAGTGACTTTTCAGGTAGATATTAAAGATCTTCCTTTCATGGGGAATGCCTAGGACGTGGAGAACTCGGGAGATGCATGTTTTTTCCACCCTGCCACTGTCCTTCTAAGTGACCTTCAAATGTCTGTGAAAAAACTGAACAAATGCCAGTTGACCTTCATCATGAAGAGTTTTAAGATCAGTTAGAAGTTACACGTTACTGTCACTGATGCGGATTTGAAAGGTTAAACATTTGGTATATGAGACTGCAGATTTTGTAACCACAGTTACAAATAAGGAATCATCAATGACCCAGATGGGGTCATGGGGTCCTTTGAGACTTTGAAGGAAACTTGAAACACAGCAGTTGGCACAAATATTTAGAAGACAGGCAAGTGCTGAAAATGACAGGTCTCCTCTGCAGGGTGATCTGTAGAGCAAGAAGGTTTAGTACAAAGACAGGTGTGATTTAATTTGGCTAAGTGCCAGCACATCACCCTCAGAGTTCAGCTGGTAGCTCAGCTTTAGCAAGCAGGGGGCCTCTGTTCCCAAACTGGCAGCTCAGGCTGATCTTTCTGGGTAGTCGGCTCAGGATAGGGATAGGGCTGTCATATCTAAACCCCTGCTCCCATCATTTCTCAGCTCCTACATGCAGATATACACATTCACTAAGTAGGCCAAGGCAGCTACACATTTTCTCTATCCTTAACAGATGATTTTAGAATATGTCCTTATTTTTATGTTATGTAAGTATTTCTTGGGGTGTTTTGTATATACTACCCCAAGCCAAACAAGCAGTTACACAATCTGTTGGGAGAAAAAAAAACAATCTTGTATGAATTTATTTATTACTCTCTTACAGCTCATTTCCAGAGTATGAGAGCATAAAGGTGATGTAAAAGGACACTTCTCAAATTACCCCGAGAGGATTTTGTTAACAACAACCAACCAAACTGAAGAGATAAAAACAAATACTCAGTGATGTCTGCCTGATGATATTCTGCTTCTACTAGCATGTGAAATGAGAGGTGGAAGGAATTAACCTAGAAGAGGAGGAATGACAGCAGATGAGAAATGAAGCAAAGCTACAAGTACTCAGGCTTAGCTAGCTGCATACGTTGGCTGAGAATTAAAAAGGGACGTGGGCATTTCAGAAAGCTTGGCAATATAAAATCTGAAGCTTTGTCACCCATCTCTTTAGGGAGTGGGGTTCAAAATGTGGGAGTAAGTGCTCAGGTGTCTTACATTCTAGATAAGAGAAATTAAATGCCTGGATTGTAATACCCAACAGGAAGCCCCAGGTATATATAAAATCCTGTCTCTATGTGGACCAAGACACTTGTGTAAGATTCAGTATCTCTGTGAAGCTGGAATTAAGAAATAGGCTTAGGAAGCCAGAGCCTATTTCTGTTAAACTGTCTGTGATAATGGAGGGATTCTGTCTATGTCTGTACTACTAAGTAAAACAGCCCAGAACAGCCATTTGACCAGAGGAGCGTGAGGCGTGTCAAAACATGCATTTATTTGGCTAGCCTCTTTTATTATATTTCCTTCCTGGGGAAAAAAAAAAAAAAAAGAAAAAGAAAAAGAAAGAAAGAAAGAAAAAAAAGAAATAAAAATCCATTTTAACCATTGGAAAACACATCTGGATTATTTTAGAGCTGAACCTGAGAAATCTCGGCTTGGTCAAAAGGTGACAGGGAACATGCTAGCACATAATAGGTATAGATAATTACGGTCAAATACATACCAGACCCGTTCAATTTTTTACTGTAAATATATCTAAAATACTTGGTAAGAGAAGGGAAGATCTGGTTTTGGGAAATACTTGGCCAGCAGGGATTTAAACTCTGTTCAAAACTCAACAAAGGACTAATAGCTAAAAGGCAGTCATGCTTTCTTGTGTTTGGTGCTTGATGCTGCATACAAAGCAAAAGTGTAAAATATATAGTTACAGAGAGTCAAAAGGAGACCAGGGGGAAAGAAGGTCAAACTCTCCAGCTAGAACACCTAACTGGAAGGTAGCTACCCCACTCTAAGCACTGTTAAGTTTTTTTTAATTTAGACATTTCCTGGTTAAAAACATTGTAGAAATTAGGGTTTCAGGAACTAGGACCTCAGATTTCCCCATGGCTGCAGCTACATTTCAATTCATTCTTGCATGTCTACATTTAATTTTTGAAATAAGAGGAGCCTACTCCTGAAGGCGGTATTCCATTTTATGTATCACTGCGTTCTGTCATTCCTTTTACTTCCCCTCTCAGAAAGTATAGCAAGAGCAGGTAGTTAATACAGTACAGGGCATCTTCAGAAATAAATATGTGATCACAGGAAATCCAGACATTAAATCTTTAGTTTCTGGAAAGAATTAATTGGTTTTACAAAATCTTCTACGTATCTACATAGATGTATACATTTTGAATGAGAATTTATATAATTTCTCTTAACAGTCCACTTCTTCATTTAGTGTTCAGTCCAGATCTCACTCATCTTTATAGAAAATATTTCCACTGATTTCTCTTGCTGTGGTATCACATTGATGGGATTCAGTCAGGCTCACTTAAAATGACAAAAATTTCTGCTCTCATACTCTGCATTTTGGAGACTGACTTTTTTGGTTGTTGATTCTGATGACTTTAGGTCAGCCACATCTGCTCCTGCATTTAAATTAAAGTTTAAGATGTTACTCTGTTTGATAAAAAACTGTTTTCATAATTTATGTGGGCCTCACTCTTCTGCAAATAATTTTTAATATAGTTAGTTCTGTTTTATCTGTCACTGATATTTTTATCTGTTTTGTTCTACAGTCCTTTATGATGTGCTATGCATGAAAATAGTTTTGTAAATGAAGATTGATTGTTCAATATTTTTCATTAAATAAGACATGGTTTTCAAAAGAAGTTTTATAAGTATAAATATAAATATAAATAATAATGGTAGTATCACATATCTGCTTGAATTTAGTAC
This sequence comes from Struthidea cinerea, assembly GCA_013397865.1. Taxonomy (NCBI): domain Eukaryota; kingdom Metazoa; phylum Chordata; class Aves; order Passeriformes; family Corcoracidae; genus Struthidea; species Struthidea cinerea. Next base: position 432,064 of record VZTI01004423.1, read on the forward strand.
AGCTGTTATTCTTTTCCAGTGCTTTGTACACATAAGATGAATTTTGTGTTCATCAGATATATGTAGGCAAACATTTAGTTTTAAAATGTTGGTTTTCTTCCTAAAAGGAAGAAGGTTTAAGTGTTAAGGGAAAACTTAGTTTTCAAAGAGGTTCTTTTTTTTTAAATCCTTTTGTGTTTCTTTTTTAATTACTTCTGTTGCTGCTGTTACTAATCAACTTGTTTTGCATCATGCTAAACTGCACAGCTGGAGAATTTGCTCACTGATTGAAAGTATCATGTGAGCATGGAGAGTGGGCACCAGTGGGACTGCAATGGAAATGACTGCAAAGAGATTTCAAAGGTATTATAAGAAGGCAACAATTTTTTGGCATTTGGAAAGCTTGAGGAAAGGAAGAAAAAAAAAAAGCAGTGTGGGAAGATGAGAGGGGGAAAAATGTATCTGTGGAATAAGAGCAAGAAATGGAGGGTATTTGTTTATGCCTAGACAGTCAAGTTAGCAAATGTAGCTCAATGGCTGTGGAAGCAACAAATCCTATATTAAAGGTGGAAAGCTTCCTTAATGACCAGACCAAAAAAAAAAAAAAAGAGAAAGGCAGGAATGGATTGCAAAACAGTTATTTGAATTTATCCCTGTTGTAAACTGTTATAAAACCCACAGCAGAATTAAGTTCCTACTGTTCTAGAAATAACACCTGTGTTTCACAGGCAATGAATTGTACCATAGGGCTGTAGGCAGTAGGCCTGTCTGGAGCGAGGAGTGACTCAGTCTTAAGGCAACAACACAACATGCACAGAGAAAACAGAAAAGTAGTACTTTAGTTACCTTCTTTTAGATCTTGACAGCTTTTTTTCTATATTTCTGCTGTATCCAAGAGTTAGTGTTACTTCATAGCACCAGCTCCTGCCCAAGTCCACTGTCACAGTCCCTCTTTCTTGACAGAAGTGTACTGACAGCTGTACAAAGTGAGTTTTTGCTATATCTAGGTGTTTGGGTCATAAGGAAAAGTGCTAGAAAATAACATAAAGCAAAACTGAGGGGAAATCTAGGGAAATTAACTGTAGTTTCTTTTGTTTTTTTCTTTTGTAGTTTCTTTTTTGAGACATCAGTAGGACTGCCCATAATTCACATTTCTGGACATTTACTTTTGCAGGTCTCTGTTTTCATTTTCTTTTAACTTTGCCAGACTTAGACTGTGACGGCTGAACTGTCCTTACCAGCTGCTAGGGATGGAATGCCTAATTGTATTTATAAAATTTTAACATTAGGGGTTTTTTTCAGCTTCTGACAATGAAAGAATGGGGAGAGGGAGATCTGTTCGGTGGCAAGGAACTTTGATGCTTGGCACACAAACTGAAGAGCTGGTCAGGTCCAGTTGTTTTGTCAAGGATGAACATTGCACTACCCCTGAGAGAAACTGCCTAAATTTGGCAGATTCTCAGGGCTTTGAAAAAATCTCCCCTTGCACGTTCTCAGCAGTGGCTGTGGTGGATATGGATGCTGCAGCTCCCATCTGTGTGTATCTCCACCACAGCTGCCTGGGCTGAACCCAATTGATTAGTTGCTGCTGCTTCAGTCTCCTGGGAGGCTGTGGGGGCCTCTCCTCCATGAATGCACTGTGCTTCTCCTGCTGCTGCCGCCTAAGTAGGAAGGACAGAGAGATTTGATTAAAAAAAAAGAAAAAAACAAAAAGACAGAAAAATGCTGGAAATGTCTGGGATATCAGGGAGAGTAGATTAGGATAAGGAGCTTGGGAAGAGCAGCCCATGTCAGGGACCCTAAGAAGGTTCAGGAGACTCAAGGATGAACAGACTAGGAGCAAGGGATGAAAATGAAAAGTGGAATTGGGAAGTAGGAGACAGAAATCCAATTAAGAGCTAAAGAAAAAGTAGGATACCATGCACTGAGGGACAAAAAGGCTTCAGGCAGAGAGGGGATAAAATTCCCCCTCCACAGTCTCAAGAGAATTGTGTAAACATGGAAAGATTGGGTCGGGACTCTGGGGAGAAACTAGAAAGAAAATTTGAATAAAAGGAAGTTGGTGCTGCACTGTGGATCCCTAAAAAACAGATTTAGAGTTGTAATGCAAACAGATGTGTATTGATTGGTATGAAAGCCTTGGACACCCACACTGGGACAACCCAAAAAGAAGGGGTCAGATCAGGGGAGTATATAACATCCTCTGTTACAACCACTTCCTAGAGAAAGAAAAGACAGGTTATAATTGTAGCCAATTCCCTTCTAAGGGGAGCAGAGGGCCTAATACGCTGACCAGGCCTGGGTCAAGAACATCACCAGGAAACTTCCTAGCCTGGTGCAGCCCTCAGCCTACTACCTATTACTGATCTTCCACGTAAAGGGAACAATATAGAAGTGATTTCTTGAGGAAATAGTGTGAAACCCAATCTGAATCATCAACTTTCATAGCAATCTTCACAATACAATTTTAATTTCTTTAATGGCTTCAGTAATTAATCTCCCTTCTTTTTATTGTGGGTATTATTCAACCATATGGTTTCAATAGTGAAGCAAATAACTTGTTAGGCTTGGGAGCCAGAGGCTTATTTGCGAGAAGAAATAAATCTAAAAACTACAGAGCAAAGTTTATGTGTATAGCACACTGAGTGATGAAAGGACAAACTTTTCTTTTAATAGACACATAGATATTTTCTGTCTTGGAGCTCATGTACTAACAAGAGCATTCCCAACAATGTAGCATAATAAGCAACAACTTCTCTCTCAGTCCAAATGCTCCCCAGGTTTTAGGTGTACGGTTTTGGTCTAGCCAAAGGGTCACCTTTTAATTTTTGCACTTGAAATAATGGAAAACATAAAGAAAAAAAAGGAAATACAAAAAATGGAGCTTGAGAATAAAACACTTCATCAAATAAATAGCATGTCAGACCTTAGAGTCCACCGACTGTGGAGAATGTTAACGGCATTGGCTATACTAACATTCCACCAGCAGGCAGATTTCTTACAAATATGATATTTCAGCTGTTTCATTAACCTCACACTCCCACACACAAAATTGAATCTTAAAGGTCATGTTTAATGTGTTCAGTGTTTTCAGATCATTCTAATTCCAAAGCTCAAGCTTATTCTTATAGAATAACTCTATTTACTAAATTTCAACCTTGAATCTTTTATGGTTTGAATATATTTTTATTAGACCATTTCATTTTTGTTCTAAAGTATTCATATTTTCTATTTTAATGGTATGATTTCCTATTAATTTCCTGGTTTTCTTCAAGATGTCAAGAATAATTTTTTCTTTATAGACAAAGGAAGTAATTTTAGGAGGAAGGCATCACAGTAACAGTGACTAGTAACTCACTGTTATAAGTGACTTACAAGACCTATAAGTAATGCACAGATATTTTTAATATACACAGCAGTGCATGATTGAAATTTATTAGTAGTAATGTTTTCTTTTTTACATAAATGTGTTGGGTTTGCATGGCAATGTTTTGGTAGCAGGGGTGTTACAAGGGTGGGTTCTGTGAGAAACTGCCAGAAGCTTTCCACATTTTCGGCAGAGCCAATGCCAGCCTGCTCCAAGATGCACCTGACACTGTCCAAGGCTGAGCACATCATCCACAGTGGTAATGCCTCTTGGATAACAGATTTAAGAAAGGGAAAAAACCCTGTGTAACAGCAGCCAAAGAGCAGAGCGGAAATATGTGAGAGAAACATCTCTGCAGACACCAAGGCTGGTGTGGATGGAGTAGAAGGAAGCGCTCCAAGTGCCAGATCTGAGATTCCCCTGCAGCCTGTGGTGCAGCCCATGGTGAGACAGCTGTGCCCCTGCAGCCCATGGAGGGCCACAGGGGAGCAGAGAAACACCTGCAGCCTGTGGAGGACCCCACCCTGAAGCAGCTGGATGCCCCCAGGAAATTGTGGCCCTGTAAGAAGCCAGGATTGAGCAGGCTCCTGGCAGGACCTGTGGCCTCATGGAGAGAGGAGCCTGTGGTGGAGCAGGTTTGCTGGTAGGAATTGTGACCCCTTGAGGGACCTATGTTAGAGCAACGTAATCCTGAAGGACTTCACTCTGTGGGAGTGGTCAACACTGGGGCAGCTCGTGAAGAACTGCAGCCCATGGGAAAGAGTAGGGGAAGAGTGTGAGGAGTCTTCCCCCTGATGAGAAAGGAGCAGCAGGGACAGCATGTGTTGAGCTGATCACATCCTCCATTCTCATCTCTCTGCTCTGTGGCAGGGTCACAGGGAGAGAAAATTGGAAGAAAGAAATGGTGGGGGGAAGGTGTTTTTTAAGATTTGGTTTTACTTCTCATTACCCAACTCTGATCTAACTGGTATTAAATTAAACTCATTGGTATTAAATTTGTCCCCAGGATGAATATGTTTTACTAATGGTGCTAATGGATGAGTGCACTCTCCATATCCTTATCTTAACTCATGAGCCTGATATTATATTTTCTCTTCCTTATCCTGTTGAGGAAGGGAGTGATAGAGAGGCTTTGGTGGACACGTGGCATCCACATGGAGTAAACTCAGCACAAAAATCTAACCCTTATCTTCTTCTTCCCTTTCAAACTATCTCAGTGATTTTCAAATTGATGCCCACCTGATATTAAGTATTCTGACACCTGAGACTTTAAAGATATTTTAGTGCCAGACTCAAAGGAATGAAAGTGATTTCCCCAAACTCAGGGTTTTTTTTTGTTGAGAACGGTAAATGGTCATTGCCTACCTTTCACTTGTCTTTTTAGGCTGCCTAGGTCACTGGTTGCAGCCTACCACCACTTACCTGTTCAAGCAAATGAAAAGGATGTTAGTGAGCGAGGTAAGTAGGACTTGCTTTCTGCTTTGACTTCATTACCTGTTTGTTTAAATTATGGTGCATTTATTTATTCATTTTAAATGAATGGACTTCATCTTTATGGTCTTATTTTTTCAGAATAAGAGTGTGCATCAGATTATTTACTCACAGTCCTAATAGCCGGAATGCAGAATAACTGTTACTAGAACCAAGCAGATTTTAAATAAAAGAAATGCAATTAACTCAGCTTATTTTTTAAGATGTTTTGGAAGAAAGTAGTTAAAGCAACATGGCAGCCTTCTAAAGTCATATGGTCAAGGGCACAGATTCTTACCATCTATGGAGAAATGTAGGAAAAGCAACGAGAGAATAATTTGGCTGAAGCCGACTATTTAAACTGGAGTGGACATTAAGGGTGAGTGCAACAACATAAAACGGCAAACTCATAAAAAAACAGCTAACAGAATAATTCACCTGGAAGGGACACTGGCTTCAGCAGGAGATGGTGTAGAAGGATATTAGGATCAAGAGGAAAATCAAAACAGAAAAAAATCTCTACTATTTATTGTAAGAGGATAGCTATAAATAGATGATAAGAAGGCTGAACTGTTTAATGTCTTTTTAGTATGCAATCAAGTGATAATCACACTGATCCACTGACAAAGGGAAAGATCTCAATATTTGAGTGTAGGAGAAATATTGACTCAGTGGAGGGCCTTGAAGATGATTTGGGAGTTGGAGTAAAGGACATCTGAACTGGAACTGGAGTGTTTAACATGCAGAAGAAAAGGGTAAAAGGGGTTCTAACTACAGTCTTAGAGAGAAGGTGGAGCCAGATTCTTCTCAGGATGAAAAATGAGAGGATAAGGTCCCAAGGGTCAAGAGTTTAAATATAAGAAATTGTACTTGCTGTGAAGGAAAAAAAGGATTCACCACAAGAGGTTGCCCAGGAGCTTTCCTACCTTGTTTCTTGTTTTTGTTTTCCTGTCCTCACACAGCTATGGCGGGACAAGAAAACTGCTGAGTACTCAGAGCTGTTATAGCAGTCACAGAACTAAGCTTTGAGCAACAAAGAAGTGCAAATTATCTGAAAAAAATAGAGCCTGCAAGTCTTATTGTTGCACATTATTGCAGAAATAACTTTAACAGTTTGCATTTCTTAGTATTTGAATATATTTTAGCTGTGATTACATTGTTACTTTATCAACAGTTAAAATAGCTTTTCTGAAGTCCTAATATTATTTTATTGCTATTACTGGGGCATGATGTCAGGTTTCAGGAGTGCTGACTCCTGCATGCTGAGGTGCTCCATGACCACTAGAGTGGCCATAAATGGACTCCAGTGGTAGGATGTGGGATAACCCAAAGTTGCTGTCAGGACATGCGGTCAGTCTTGTTCTTTCTGCCATGTTAGAGTACTTTGGGGAAGAAAAAAACTCACAAGAAGTCACTATTTATATTTTCAGTAAGTTTGCACTTTCTCAGCAAGTGCTGGAACATTTTGCTTCATATTTTTGACTGTGTTTGATATTGTAACTTTTGCTTCTGTCCTACAGGGACCCAAGAGGTGATGAGCTGATACAGATTTTTGACTCTTCCAAGGAGCTTCAGCTGAAAATCAAAGTCAAGCCCTCAGTTAGTATACAAGTAGTAATGCTCCGGTTTGTGTCTCTGATGAACTTATAGGTAACCACTCAGGGAATGAGTTCAAGTAAATGTAACTTCATATACACATCACCAGCTCAGCTACTTCTCAGACAGAAATGGTACTGCCTCAGCAGTACATCAGTGTTCTGCTCTCCAGAAGGGACTAATTTTATAAAAGGTTGTCATACAAATTATACAAGTACTTTTGTTTTAATCTGTGATTCACTTCAGTGCTAAGGAGTCTGATTCATCCGTTCAAGTCAATAAAAATGTTTGCAATGACTTCAAAAGAATTGGAATAAGCAGCAACTTGAGCAAGTCAGAGGCCGACTTTCTGTTCAAATTTAGCTGTGTATTTTTAAAACAAGTTAATATCACCCCAGTTTTCATCCGCAACTGACCAAGGCCGGCAAAACATGGAAGTGTTTAAACTTTATTTTGTCCATGGACACCCATATCTCTGTATATGACCCTTTCATGTTTCCTTCAAACTGATTTACTCTGACATTTTTCAGGACATCTTAGTGAGGTTCTGCAGTAATGATGCATGGGCAAGGACCTTGCTTATCAGGTGGAAGAATGCAAAGATGTTTATTGCGCAGTCAGAATTCCCTAAATACCAGCACCTAACAGGATATAACATCATATAAACAAGAAGGATGTTCACCACAGTGTCTCCCAATCACCTCGGGTATCACACAGATTTTACCTAGTATGGAAATAGGTAAACAATACCCTATAAGGCCACAAACTACCATTAACACTTCTCATAGGGCCAGTCTGTCCATAAACACGCAATCCTCTCTCAGTCCGTCTCCGGTGACCTGGATGCACTCCCAGGGTCACCTCCGGGCCCAGGAAAGAGGCCCTCTCTCTGATCCTCAGGGCCTATCTCTCTTCCAGCACATAGTGCACCCCAACAAGGTTCCAAGTATTTTTGACTACGTATGTAATCCAGTCATATTTCCAGCAATGTCCCACCAACTTCTTTTCCATGAAGAGGTTTTCTTGTTGTGGCCATACGCTCTCAGATGCTTCCCTGTCCAAAGCGTCTGAAAATGAAGGTGTTAGGAGAGGTAATCTCGTACCTTTTACTCTCATGGAAAGTTGTGATGTATGCAAATACAAGATTACTAAAAGTGCACAGAAATTGGGATAAAAAGAGCTGCAGAAATCCCTTTCTTTCTGGAGGTTTCTTCTATTCAGAGCTGACTTTGGTTAATCCAAACAGTTTTATGCTGGGACATAAGACTGCAGCTAGAGCCCTCCTCTCATGGTGGCTACTGCTTAGATCTGGAAGAAAATGGCAGGTCACTGGTTCTAAGGGCTGCTGCAGATGAAGCAGTGAATCCGAAAGAAGCAATTGCTCCCCTGGACTAGATGCAGAAATCAATCAGGTTTATCTCTCAGCCTTTATGCTGCTAAATTTAAGTAGAAACCAAACCTTTGTGTGTGTGCTTTTTTATGGCAAACTCTCTGCTTATCCTCTTCTGAACCACTTTCACTTTGAATTCACGCTTTTTGAACATTTGGGTTTAAACCTTTCATGAGATTTTGAATCGGATATCTCTTCTCCTACCTGAATATAATTTTTTTTTTTTTGTTACTGTTACCAGATTGCTCTAACTATTCATCAGGGAGTTGCGGCCTTTTTAATGGTATTTAACAATGAGTACAACTAGGCATCTAAAGGCCAAATCAAAGCATTTCCTATCTTTATCTATAGTTTACTATTTTGTCAATTAAACAGTTGCAATCTGTACTACTATGGAGCTACTGTGCCTGATGGTGAGCTTGCTAAGTGTTAGGTAACAACTAGTTCAATTTTAGGATGAGTTTCAATTACCTGTACTAAAGATAGCCTCACATATAGCTTAAATCCTTGAGAAAAATGATGAAGAATTTACCTTCAGTACAAGAGAAAAAGGACTTACTTTAAGCCATAAGAAATTTGGCATTTTGACTCTAAATTACAACATACTTTTATAAAGCACTAACTTAATCTTCATTTGATCAATTATGCACACCAAGGGCAAGATATTGCAGTTTAAATTTATTTCTTTGTGCTTGAAAGTACAAATTCTCTGATGTTGAAGATGGTGAAAAATGTTCAGAATGCTTTGATATTAGGAACACGGGTCTAAGCTTCATTGTCCCACTCCTTCAATCATTCACATTAGTGACAGGTGAGAGAAAATGTGAATCAACAGCAGTGCTGGTGACCTTTTCCTTCTGCTTGGCTAACTATTACCATTTAAAGGTTCATTACAAGGTAGAATGGTGTTTGTATTCACCATATACACTTGCATGTATGCATTTGTGTGCATACGCATACATGTATTAATTTAAAGTTTACATGAGACTGATGGAGTTCTGTCAGGATCAAGTGGGAGTTTTCCCCATTTTATCTCACCTGCAAATGAAGTACACTGTCCCCAAGGCCTGTCTTGTAAACCTTGTCACCTGTAGTACTGCTAATTCCTGCTTTTATGACCCTATACTGTTTTGTTTTCTCCCACCTGGAAGGTTGCTCATCTAAAGTACTGTACTTCTTTTATTCCTAACCTTCACTTAAATAAGCAACCTCCTGTTTCTCTTCTGCAGAGGTAATGATTGATCATTTTCCTTCTCAAAGCAGGGCTTGTTGCCTAGTGTTTCTTATCAAATCTGCTGAAAACCTTTTTGAGCACAAAGAGTCTCTGACTGCAAAATGTCCTGACAGACATCATTAATAAGAGTAATCAAGCTGAAGATTTATTTTTTGTAGGAAGCTTTCCAACTACAGAAGCTTAGAGAAGGAAAAGTGAAGCCAGAGAAAAGCTGTGTAAATTCCTATGGAAACATGAAAATTAGTTGGTCAGATTATGGAGTTTTGTTATGACTAGATTATGGAGTTGTCTAATAAGTCTTTCACTCACTAAAATGTTTTGTGGGGTCCTTCAATCCACCTCTTTCATACAGTCTTCTTCACAGTCAGAGAAATGGACATGAATTCCCTTTTTCTGGGGCTCTTTCAAGATCAGATCCTCCATTTCCTCTCATGCATAAAGAAAATTGCTTCCACCTTAGTGTTGCTCTGACAGGAGCAAGATTCTGGTCACCACCTCCTTCTCTCCCAGGAACAGCTGGATTGGTACAGCCTTTGTACCAATCCAGCTGTCCCACAGACCTCTCATGTGGGAGTAAATAACTCCCAGGAACTACAACCAAAATAAAAGATAAAATATTCTCCACATATTTTGCAGAAGGCGTCCTTAGAGAGGTCATAGCAAGAAACTGAAACTACCCACCTGCCACAGCACTAATCATAACAATACATGTTTTAGCAGGCAGCAAAGGAATAAAATGAGGAGGGAACGAAACTCAGAGCTGGTGACATCATACTTCAAAGGAAAGCCTGCCTACTGCTAAGAACACAGTGTATTAAAATGGTGCAAAATTTATTGGCTTCCAAAATACTGGACAGTGATTAATTGACTACGTGGTGGGGCACCAGCTTGGGTGAGCACATTAATCACTGCAGCAGCATGTCTGTCACACACTCCTTTCTGAGCATTGCCCTTCCTTTTTATATCTAGAGATGTAGGACCGCTAGACAACCATTGACAAAATGCTACCTGGGAGGAGAAAATAAAACTGAACAACTCATCACTGTCCAGTCATTCCTCAGGGAAAGTTTCTGCCTTGGGATTTGCAGGCCTGACTTTTCTCCCCTTGGTGCAGAGAAGAGCAAAGCACTCTTGTCCCTTTCTGTCTCAACTTTGCTGTCTCTTTCCTGCTTCCCCTCTGATGGGTTACTGAGCTGGCCCTGCTCACACAGCAGCAGGGGTCAGAGAAGGAGCTGGACGATGGTGACTCTTTCTGGACAGGGAAGTCCCATTAATCCTTCTGTGAAATTGTTGAGAGATGCTGAAGAGAGGAGGAGGTTAAATAGATTGTTCTATAGGTGAGGACTGGGAGACCAGGAGACATATGGGTAGATAGTTGCTTGTGCAGGAAATACATACTTACATGGAAAAGCTCTACAGAGGAGGAACCTGGAAACTTGTATTTTATCCCCAGAACTTCCCAGATTTGACAATACAGTGTTATTAACGACCCTTTTTTTTTTTGGAAGGAAACATATATTTCATACTATGCATATGTTCTGACAAGGGATTAGATGTCAGAATATTTGAGTATTTGTAAATGCACTAATAATGTTAATATACAATTTCAAAAGTCTTAACAAGCTTAGTCTCTTTATTCCTCTGTTATGCTGTCTGGAAAGGAAATGTAACAGCTCTTCCCTTAGAGAATCCATCAGTCCCTGGTCAGGCAGATCCACTTCTGTAGGCAGGGAGATACTCAGCTAAGGACTGTCAGCTTCTGGCCATAACATGCTAGTATAAACAATCCATGTTGAATTAAAAATGTTCTGGATGAGACAAAGAAAAATTTTTAGCTTTGTAATCCCATGTAGGATGATTTCTCAGATGGCATTTTCCTAATTGAGCTTGTGATTTCCGTCATAGAATCCAGATCCCACTTCCCAGATGGGATGACTGAATGTGGTTCAGGGAAAATATGAAATCATTTGAAAGATGAGCAAAGGTAAATTAAGTATTTTTCATCCAAATGTGGCAGTAACCAGAGTCAGTTGTACTTTGTGCTTTATATAAGCCATATTTTGCACGCAGGATCTGTCACAGTGGTATCTATGCACCAGAATATTAGAGAAAAAAGAAGAGAAAGGGTCTGCCTTTCTGGCAGGCATGGGTTACTCCAATTAACATTTATTATTTCAAAAGCAATGTACATGCCAGATTGCTAGATTTGGGGATGGCTATCCATTATTCATAGTCCTCTGATGGAGAGATAGTGACTGGAGATGATGCTAAGAGGGATGCCTCAGATCCAGATCTAGGTTCAGATTCCAGCTTGCTCCCAGCCTTGATGCAGCTATGTGCTGGAAGCAGGGTTTGAACCTCATCAAATTGTGAGAAACTCCAGGCTTTCAGCGATCATTAGTTTTGTGATATTCGCAAAACAAATAAACAAGCAAACAAATCTGTTTTCACACAAATGCTGCCAGTAACAGAAACTAGTAGAAGAGAAATCTGAGAATATCATGTGTATTTTAGGGTTCCTTCCTAGTCAAAAGGTTTTCAGTTTGCTTGAAGTGTTTGCAGCTGTTAAGTGCAAAATTTTACAGGAGTGGAATGTGGCTTGATGTAGCAGGAATAATTTGAAAGGCTGGGAAAAGAAGCAATAAAAGTCTTTTGATGGTTCTGTAGGAGGTACTGCATGGGGGCATAACTTCTGATTACACGTGAGTTTTTTTATTTGTTTTCTTGTTTACTGAAGGTTCAATAATATTCAAAGCTGCATCCAGCTGCAGGACTGTTTGGTTTCTCTGTCATGTAAATGTGACTACTATGATGCTTTACCTCTTTCTCTCTTGCTCTACCTCACATAATCTGCACTCAAACGTTTTTTAGGTCACCCAGCTAAATGGTTATGAAAGCTATAAAGGAGGTGAACAGGCTTTTTATTCCTTACTTGAAATGCTTGCCATTCCCATTTGAAGTCAGATGAAACAGTATTTCATACACATCGGTGAGAATCTGGCTGTGTCTGGGGAACTGAGTGGAAATATCCTTGCTTTAAAAAATCAGCTACAGACATGCTCCATTTTGTTAACATTTGGTGTCTGCAAATAAAAAAATTACTACGTGTATTATTTCTTTGTAAAAATGCTAATCCACAAAAAACAGAGATGTCATTGTTTCAGATGTATTTTCAGAGAATAGAATAAACATGAGTAAAATGGTCATTATTTCAATATAAATAATGGATTTCAAATATGTGAAAAAAATTGAGGCATTGCTTGTCAACTCTTCAACTGGACTGTTTATCAAAGAGTTGTAGATTATATTGTAGAGAAAATGGAAACTAAAACTGTAAAGAATATATTAAAAAAAAGTAGCTGAATATAATGTCTATGGAACAACTCCAGCATCTCTTCATAAAATGTGAATGTGGCTACAGTTCTATATTGATCAGATGCAAGATCTGGAGAGGTCAAACCACAAGGCTCATCTCTTTGATATCAGGCTTTTATCATAGCTGACTCTTTCAGATTCTTGTCTTCACTGACAATAAAAAGAAAATTCTTTTTAGCAAAGTTCATAGCTGTGTGAAAGTTTCTATTACTGACAAAATACAACACAACAATACAACATACCTAACCATTAAAGTACATCATATCACATTAATCATGCAACTTAATTGTCACTTATAATACAGTGGATTATTTAAATCCGTATTATCCCCATTACAGAAATATGATGAGACATACAAAGCACTTCAAAAGCATCTGAAAGGTTCCAATTTTTGAAAAAACTATGCATTGCTGTTTATCTACTTGAATATCTGAATGGAAGACATTTCCATGATCTCTAACCAGTTTTGATTTTTGTCATGAGAGTGCTATACACCGATCTGCTTAAGTAGGATTCTCCATATCATATTTGAACAGAAATCTCATTATCTACTGTTATGTAAATGAAGCATGAACTTTTCAAAAACACTGATAATCACAGCAGACAGACTATATTTTGGAAGTTACAGTTTTCCATTTATTTTAGTCACCTGTCATATGTTCAGTAAATTCATCTTCCAGTGGAGGAGAGATACTGCAGATGCAGTGCGTAACCACCTGTGGGCTGAACACTATTAAGGGGCGGGGGGGTTGTAGGGTTTGTTTTCTTGTCCATATTTGTCCTGTTCTGACTGCAACGTTTTCATTATGTGTACAGGATATCACTGTTTCAGTCACTGCCAGTAGTAAATGAAATATATTCACAAAACTTTCAGAATCATTTTGATGAAATATTTGCTATAGTCAATTTACTGTCCATTTTCTTCACAATTTCCATATTGCCACGAATACTCACTTTAGATGGATGTTAAAGAATAGTTTTTCTTTCTATCAGTGCCTGTACTTGACCTTGTTCTGGGACACCCAGATATGTGGGTCCTTTGTTTTCATCCCTGCTGTTCCACAGGTGAGTCTCCATAGCATTTAGCATGTACATGAGGGCGAATTTTGCTCTTGAATTAGCTCAGTGGGATTTTTTTTCTATTAATCCTCAAATGTATGTTTACATCTTAAATGAGCTGGATCAGAGCACTGGTCTGTGCTCTGCCAGGTGTGTGGCGATGTGTCACTACACTCCGCTGTGCCCCGAGAAGATTGGTGACAAGCCTTCGCAGATGTTTACACTGTGATTGTGCAGTCCCCGGTTTGTTTTGTTACTGCTCTGACGTTCTTGTTCCCTCGATGTATTCCACACAAACTGCTGCAATCATTGCAATGAACAATTTGCTTATTGAGCTCAAAAATCAGTCTGGTGATGGACTAAAGGGAGCTACTGAAAAATTTTGTTACTCTTACTGAGCTGGGGGTACGGCCCAGAGGCGACAGCAAGGGATTATGTTATATTGCCTTTGCTTCTTTTTTCTCAGTGGTTCCTAGGAACTCCCCAATCAGTGTTGCCAGACTTTTTAACAATTAGTAACGTGTTTGATCCTGTTATACCCTGCACAGCTGTAGGCAGGCTAATTTTCAGCTGCCTGCTAACAATATCCCAGGTCTCAGAGGCTGGAGCAGGTTTCTCAGACTCCAGGCTGCATGCTGGAGCTTGGCAATAGCTGAACTATCCCACTGCAATCTGCTCAGGCTCACTAGCTCCAGCAGGCATTTTGCTGTCAATCTCAAACAAAATATAGCCTTTGAACTGCCACTTCAAGTATCCCAATACACATTTTAATTCTTCCAAATGCAATATCATTCAGCTAGGAGAAAAACATAGTGCTTATTGTAACAGGAGGAGGAGTTGCAATCCAGAAAGTTGCTAGTCGAGAGAATTTAGACACTATGGTAGGAAAATAACTGGCTCTGAAGTGACATATAGAAGGCTAAAATAAATCTTGAGGAGTGTCAAGAAAAATAGAGAAACATTGCTATGTCTGAAAATAGCTTTAGAGAAACCATTATCAGAATGCTGTGTTGGATACCGTTTTCATTCCTTAAAAAGCTGCTGAAAAATTGATGAACGAAAAGGAAAGAACTACAAGAGTTTTGAACATTAAAAAACATGTTCTTCTGACAAGGTGTTTCTTGTTTATCCAAGAAAAGTTAAGAGATGATAAAAAATATCTTATGCTGGGGAAAGATTTCTAACTGCTGACAGTATGGAGAGACAATCAATCTAAAGGTCACAGGTTCAAGTTCTTCACATTCACAACAGAAATAAAGTTAAATATTGAACAAAAGAATGGAAAACTGTGGTGAAATATAAAATTTTTGAAACTAAGAATCAAAATTCCCATCTAATAAACATGCTTAGTTCAAGGCAAACAGTTTCAGAATCAGTTGATAGAATTATGCAGCCGGTGCTAACGAAGTATTCATAAATGCTGTATAAAAGATATGTGGTTCAAGAGCAGGAAGGCCCCAGAGAATTGCAGAAAATGGTCACCCTATTCCACTGATCTTCAAGAGGCTGTGCCTTTAGTTGCCTTCAGCAAAAGCAGCCAGAGTATCAGATTAGCTTTGCCACCTTCTATTCTAAGAACACAGACCAATCAATTTATTTCTGACAGCAACACAGATTCACCATTTGACTAAGTTTTTTACATGGACATGAAATGCTGGTTAGACTATGCACTGCAATATCCCCCAGTTGATGGAGATAGGAATGATCTGTCAGGATACATAAACTCTGACATGCAGTGCAATAGTCTAAAGACAAAATCAATGTTGTGGCCAAACCACACTTGAAATCCCCAATTAAATTTAAAAACTCTGAAGATTGGAAGCTGTCCTAGTTTGGACAAATTTGGAGGAAAATATCCTTTGATAGAAGTCAGGTTGCAACCACCCCAAGACAAAAGCATAATTCAGAATATAGACTAAGACTTGAAGAGCGTTAGAAGGAGGGAGTTCTGGGATCACCAACACAAGCATAAGTTCTAGTTTTGCTTCTGGACTAGGACATCAGATTGAGGAACCCTTCCCTATACAGATTTACTCTAGGAAGTGTTCAGAGGCATGTGCTGGGTTTTTCACATTATGGGTTGATAAGCAGAGCTCAGTTTTTATACAAAGCCTAAGCTAACAGACTTTTTGAAGCAAACAGCACTTTGTCTAATACCTCTGAAAAATATTTGATTCCCTACTTCAGTATACGTAACATAGTTATCTTGTGGTGATTTGGACTGTCATAACACTGTCAATCTTTGAAATATTATCTGCATATATAAAACAAGTACAAAACAAACAAAAAAATTCTATTAGCTCTTTATAGCTGCATTACTGCAATGTTTCTTAGCTAAAAAATCCCCAGCAAGTCTATGTTTACATGTGCTCAGCAAAACCTAAAATATTTCTATGAACACTGTCAAATAGATTTCCTTGCAAAAAGGAATGTTAAACAGTATGTTGGCTATTAAGTCAATTATGTGAAATCAATCAAAGGGCAAAGAAATAGCTGCTTCATTTTTATAAAAGTTTTGAAACATATGTTTTCTGAAAAATGCCAAAAAGAATTTTTGTGTGACAGTGATTGGGATGGGATGTGCTAGGGGTAGAGCTAGACCTTCTACCAGTGAGAAACATTGGAGATCTGAAGTGAACATCTAATAAGACCTCAGAGTAGAACTTCAGGTCTCAGATCTCTCTCTTTGTAGAGAAAGAAGCATAAAAAACATTTTCTTGAGGAATTATTTGAAGCACCTGCCAACCATTGCAGTCAAATTTCACTTTAAGTTTGAAATTTCTGAGTAAATTCTAAAATGTATTTAATTATAGACTGGTTCATGGAGAGAGGGTGAGGTAGCAGGTGCTGGAAAGGGTAATTCACTAAAGGGTAAATGCTGAAAACGATACAAGAATACTTGCTAGCAGATTTCTCTGCAGTATTTGGTATGGATGAGACTGATCTGCCCAGCATATGGACGTACAGGTTGGGGCCTCAAAACCTGTCCAGAAGGCAGTGTTTGTGGGTTGCACAGGTGTCCTTGGAGCACTGTCTGATGGCTCAATGCCTGTTGGTCTGAGTAATTCTGCTTTGCAAGAACTACTGTAATTTAGTGCCAAATGATGCTTATTTTTGAACATCAGGTTAGGGTAACTCAAATAAGTAGTGTCATGCATCGTAAGTAATTGAGCTGAGGTCAATGTTATTGTCTATGGAATAAGTTACTACTCAGAATAAATAAGAATTTCAGTTTGGTGACAATGAAACAATCAGCTCTTGATGAGTAGTAAAACGAATTCAAAATTCTTACCCCAAAGTACAGATGACCTTCACATTTGTGCTAACCCTCGAAATTATCAAAGCAGATCTGGCTTTGATAATTTGAACACTATTGATACTGATGTGTTGAAACAGCAACTTATGGGTCTTCCTTTCTGGGAAACCCTGTGCTATAGAATCATAAATAAACCCCCATATTTTTAAAAAGGATGTCATCCAGAGGATGACATATCACAATACATAGATGCAAACCAGTCCAATTACTAAGCAGGTGACCAAAGTCAAAGGTCCCTGAAACAGGGACGAAGCAGTGCTGTTAAATTCAAGACATTTATCAAACTGTCTCACAGAAGTACTGTTAATCTAAACGTGTCTGGTTTAAAGCACTGGTAATTTATTTGGCTGTTTCATCACTTGTGAAGTTTGTGCCATTAGTATTTAATCATCTTAGATTCATAATCATCCTCCCTTCCTGCAATATACCTCAAGGACAATAAAGTCCTGCAGTTTTGTCTTTCTACCTCCTTTTCCCCTTCAGTATCGACTGGTGAAGAAGCTTTTCAAAGATAGGAAGTACTGCTCTCTGCAAGGCTGTAACTTTTAGCATTGTAAGGGCATTTTCACTCAGAAAGGCTGAACTTTTTATGGTTACACATCATCTTATTTTCATTCTCAGGTTTCTTTATTTTTCTCCTTTAGGTCTCTCTGAATTGATGCTGGGAGCGCTGTCTACTGAAATTCAAACCAAAGACTCATAAGATAATACATATATGAGTATTAAATATTTCAGATTCTCTGGGCACTACCTTTATGTGGATGCTTTGAAATGTCCGTGCAGATTAAATCAGTCAGCTTGTGTTCTTTTGGAAGAGAGGCATCTGCATGGGAATTAGTAATGACCTCAGGAAAAAACACCAGTTTGCTAGGTTGCAGGGAGGGAAGATACACAGGTTCCTAGAAAACATCAGGGAAGATGTCCTGAGCCATTCCCAAATGTATGGCCTATGGGTACTGAGTGCTTGACTATCCTACAGGAAAGTACAAATTATTTTTCATAGAGTAAGCCACAGGCACAGGCTGAAGATTAGAGGATGTAGAATCCTCAGTTCTGAACTCCTAGAGGTCTGTCTGCAGAATGCAGAAGGCAAATCAGAGACAGACCCCATTTTGCACAACTCTCCACCTTTGTCAATACATGTAAATGTGTCCATTTTGAGAATACTCATATTACATTTTCAACTCCCTCCTGTAGCAAAAACTTTTTTTTTTCGGAAAAAAAGAGAGGAAACCTAGAGGAAAACTTAATGGAATCAAAGTCCATTTGGGAATTTGTTGGCCAGGTGCCAAGACACCAACAGAAGGACTGTGTAGAGAGAAGAAGTTTCCATAAGTAATTCATGCCACAGATGATAGAATATTTATCTCACCAGTAGCCCATGTTCAAAGCTTGTGAACACGACCCAAAAGGTTAATAGGAACTTGAGTTTTGGGAACTTTACTTTGGCTGATTATACTCTACATTGCTTCTTGTTTCACTTATGGTTCTTTGTAACAGAAGACTTAAACAACCTTTTCCCCAATCTCTATTGAAAATAAAGATTTAAAGGAGAAATGTCAGAGTTATTAGAAGTGACTCACTGGCACTGTATTAGCGTTACACGACTGTCAGGCAAACTGTTGAGAATCAACTGGTAAGACTCCTAAGGTACATTTTTAGGATAGCCTTACATAGAACACTTTTGAAGAAACATTGATCTTTTCTTTCCCTAAAATGGCACAGATACTAGGGAAAGGGTGAATCATTTGAGCAGTGCCTATCACAAGTTGAGAGTGGAAACAGAAGAAATGGAAACCACTGCTGTTGCCAAAAAGGATAAGGGAGCATATCAGTGTTATCAGATGCTAGATAAGTTCTTATCTGCTGTTTTAACACTCCTGTAAGTATTCTTCATCTGTAAAAACATCTAACTCTCAATTCGAGTAAAAATCTCAAGCTTCACAAGTTTCAGAATGCTGATGTAAAAAATTAACCTGCTTTTTTATATTAACTTTTTTTTTTTAATTAGGTTTTAGCTATTCTTTTAGTCAGAACAGATGGACCCCATCTCTGCACTGTGGACATAAGAAACTAATTTGGCAGTGAAAATAGCTTGAGAAATGTTTATTTCTTATAATCTTGGAGGTGTCTTTCTCTGAATAAATTCCTAGAAGTGTGGAGAAGACAGAGTCCCAGTTTTCACTCTGTATTGTCCAGGTAAAAAAACGATTTACATAACACTTTCATTTTGTTGTGTCAGTTTGTAATGATTGATACTACCCAATTTAGATAATTTCCTTCTGTCTAGTGATTAAAATGTGTAAGCTTTGTAAATCATATCTAATAGATGTTTCTTCTACTAAGAAAAACACATTTTATTTCAGCCTACTTTTCAGGAGATGTTTATGTCCAGATGTATAAAGGTGTTTAGAAACATCTATGGTAATCAAAAACTTCTAAAAACACACGGCTTCCCTACCTTTGTTGAAGAACATCACCAAAAGAGCTATCGAAGAGTTCAAACAATATCACAACTAATGCTTTTTCACTGTTGGATATATTATTACTTGTTTTCTGCTTTGCAGGGAGTGAACCTTCCCGATTTGGAAAAGAAAAATCCTCATGCATCTGTCTGGATTTTTAAAGATATCTTCTATGTGCTGCTCACTACACAGGCAGCTTACACATTTTCCATGTTTCCATTTGAGGTGGTCAGATCCTTTTCTGATATCTGGCCCAAAGACACAGATCATCTGACCCATCTTGATATGACCAAGCATGAAACATAACCATTTTAGTTTCAGCATGATGCCAACAACAACAACAGTAATTTAATCTCAGAAACTGCAATTGACCCTCCAGAAATGCCATGCTTGCTGTTGACTTGGTAGGGAGTCTGGAATCACTAGACTTCATGCAGCCATGTATGATACTGAATTTAGTTTGTTTATGCATCTCTAGGGATCTAGGCACCTTTTTTAAAGTGCTTTGTTGTAGGAATACACAGAAGAATATGTTGGACTGATTTCCTGCACTACACCCCAAGTGGAAGCAAGCATCTGAATCTTAGTCTCTTGTCAGCTTGAAATGTTAAGTTTTGGGACATTAAATTTAAGATGTGTAACCTATAATGTAGTACAGCTCACAAGACATGTTTGGTGCCATAGATACAATTATATACATTAATTAATCTCCTTTCTAATGTAAAAATCAATTAGTTGGTAAACAAATTATTCCTACCTCAGAATGCATGCATCTGAATGCATACTTGCAGAGCATTTGAGAAGAGAAATCAGATTACTCTCAATCAATCCTCATTCATCACAATCATTTGATTGGATAAAATCACTCTCATTCCTTCTGAAAGGAAGCAGTGCTTAAACTGATGCATAGCAATCTCAGAGAAATTCATAACTGATTATTAGCCTGTGTCAATACATCAGGAGATTTATTTGCCGCTTCATTTTCAGCAGAGTTGTCAAAACAAATTAGATTTTAACTATTTGCCTCATGACGATATGTTGCATCAATATACATTTTGTATATATTTTTTGCTGAAGTAATCTTGCTTTCTAGATGTAGGAGACATTTTTTTTTCTTCTTTTGAGATGTTCTTGACCTCTCCTCTGAAAAAATATATGCATTTTGATTTTCATTGGCATATTTACTCTGTTTTATAACAGAATAACATTTGACCATAAATTCTTGGGAGCAAGCATCTGTCTCTTATTGAAAGAGTTTCTTAAATGATGAAATTTGAGATTACAGGGGAATCTTAGATATTCTATTAGCTAGAAGAATATCTTGTTATCATTAAGTGTCTGTACTACAAGAAGTCCGGTGTGTACAGAATACCCATGTCCTTTTTGCAGTTAAACTCTGGAGCCCTTGTCTGACTTTGAACAAAGTACTTAACATCTTTTTGCATTAGAGTGGTTTGTATACTGTTCTTATCACCATGGTTTTGGAACAGCTGCCAGTGAGACACTAAAAAAGTAATTATACATCTGTTTCTTGTCCTTTGAGGAGCGAGGAGAGTGTGAGTGGAGTTTTTGCTTTGAAATTCTATACACATATTTCTACAGGTTTAAATTCGAAGGGATAAAGTCAAAGAAGAAGTGACTTGTGCTAATAGCAAAGTTGTAAAGTTTGCCCCTGAGAGTACATTTCCACATCTCAAACTCTCACTGAGAAAGTTGTTTAGCTTGGCTATGAGTTCATCGGCATTATTGGAGAAAGTTTAGTTGTATTAAGGAATATCATTGTGGATGCTGGTCTCTTTCAGAACCTGAGGAAATACTGTGGTGTTTGATGCTTTAAAGATGAGAACTAGGAGCTTTCATTTTTGTTAATAATTAAACAATAACCTAGTGTGAGAATGGAATGATTCTGATGGGTTCTGGTAATTTTAGATTCGTTCCAGTTTGCCTTTGTATGGGTACATCTATTGGGCCACAGAAAATCCTGTTGGTATCTTTTATTTTTATAAAAACTATTTTGTTTTGTTTTGTTTTGTTTTAAAATATCACTTCTACCGCATGGCTCAGCTGTCTGTCTTTGCCAGACACGGACAACTACATGTGGACTGTATGCCTTCTAAAGATCTGTCATGTCTCCTTACAGGACTTTACTAAATGGTTTGTATCAGAGCAAAACCAGGATGCACCCATGACTAAGTAGAATATTTTGTTACACTATTTCCCTGTTAATGATGGGATGCTCCACATGGCACCTCAGTGCACATCTTCCATCTTGGTTTTTTCCGGCAGAGGAACCGTTCAATTTTGAGCACCGGTGTGGATAAAGGCATTGCAGGTGTGCTGTCCTAGTTTGGACAAA
>VZTI01004427.1:5255-33386 GCA_013397865.1 Struthidea cinerea
ACGGGAGCCGCGCGCGCCGCCTCGCGCCCGTCGCCCCTGCCGGTCTTAAAGGAGCCGCAGCGGAGCACGAAGCGCTCCCTTTACGCACCGCACCGCGCCGCCCCTGGCCGGGGGACACATGCGCTGCTCCCGCTCCGCGCACCCTGGGCACCCTGAACCCTCTGTGAGCAGTCTGCTCCCCGCTGTGCGTAACCTTCACCTGCTGTGTGCACCCTGCAACCCGCTGCGTACATCCTGCACCCCGCTCTGTGCATCCTGCATCCCGCTCTGTGCATTCTGCACCCTCTGTGCACACCCTGGACCCCGCTGTGCAGCCCGCAGCCCCCGCCTGGCGCCACCACGGTTTCACCCGTCACTGCCCGGTGCCGCCCTGTGACAGCCTGGTGCCCTGTTACCCATTGGCTCAGGAGAGGTGGGAGCCATGGGGCACCCTGTCACTGGGGCACCCTGTCACGGCGGCTCTGTGCGGGCCCCTTCGTCCCCTGAGGAAGGCAGAAGCGCTGCCCCATTGGGACCAGGAACTGCTGCCACAGGGTCACCAAATGTTTGCAAGGATTCAGAAACCTAGAAGAAAAATTCCAGGACCCCCCCCTAACAGCCATGTCTCCTTGCTCTACCAGCTTCTGACCCTGGCACAGGAGAGCTGCTCTTCCAGCCAACGCAGATCCATCCTGGAGCTGCTCTGTGCATCCCCTCCCTATGCTGTGATGCACATTCCAAGGCAGGTACAGGCTGTACATGGAAGCCCCACCAGTCCTTCATGCTCTGTACTGGGGGGCTTAGTGCCTGGTGCTGGAGGCTCTCAGTGGGGCAAGTACAGCCCCGAGACACACTTCCAGCAGGAGTAGCCCTGAGCTCACTTTTTCCTCAGACATCCCCAGGTGCAGGTGCCCCCCGACTTTGCAGTGCTGAGGGCCGTTCCCAGGAGCAGTGTCAGGCCCTTTCTGTTACAGACATCCCCCCACTGCTCATTTCTCTCAGCATTTTCTAATTTCTCAAACCTCTCTGGATGGCTCCCAGCGCCTATTGGACTCTGCAGCTGGTGAGCTAGGAATGGGTTTTCCCTGAGCTGTTGGTCCTGGAAATGAAACTCATGGCTGTTACTGTGCTGCTACAGGACAAAACAAGACAGGGTTTATGAAGACCAAAGTGCTTCTCTGACAGTCTATCCTAGGAGTACTGGAACGGTCATGGGACAAAGGAGATGTTAGGGACCCTGTCCTGCAGCCTCACAGCATTAGCTCTGTCTGGACTTTTCCTGGCAAAGGTTCATCTAAATCTAATCCATCAGAAACTTGGATATGTTGGTCCCATTCCTGTAATTAGGTCTGCCCTCATTAGTGTCTCCTAATTCAAGTGGAGAATTCCTCATTTCTAATACCTAGCCTACTTCTCCTTTGCTTCCATTTAAGGTCATTGCTTCATGATCACAGCAGACAGATCTACTGGTGGCTTTGAAATCCTGTTTCTGCAGGATCAAAGCATGGCAGTACAGACAGCCAGGCAGCACAGACAGCCAGGCAGCACACACAACACATCCTGACAGGTGCAGCCTCCTAGCAGGAGTGAGACCTTGGCACCAGGACATTGCCACAGCTTCTGACTCATGACTGCGAGTGTGGTGAGGATGTAGGATCAGTTCTCCTACGTGCCAGGTCCCTTCTGAACACCCCTGTGCAGATCACAGGGCCCTTATCACAGTGTAACTGGGTTTAATTTTCTCACATCCATGAAAAGCACTCAAGGCTATCTCTCTCCAGGCTGAGTAACCTGGTTTAGTGGAAGGTGTCCCTGCCCATGGCAGGGGGGTTGGAATGAAATGGGTTTTAAGGTCCCTTCCAACCCAAACCAGCCTGTGATTCTATGATGAACCTCAAGATTCCCGTCCTGGCACCTGACATGGGATTTCTTGGGTCTCACGGGAGAACATCAGAGGTACAAATCAGATGTCATTACTGAAGAATGAGCTCAAGCAAGCATGTTTATTGGATGCTTTACCAAACACTGCAGAGAGGCTCAGGGTATATGGAAATTTGGGGGATGCAGCTTTTTTGCTTGCTTTCTGTGAGTTCTGGAGACAGCAAGGAGACTAATGTAACTCCAGGGCTGTCTTCCTCCCACAGGGAAGGTATATGTGGAATCCACAAATTTCATAAGTGATTTTTAAATTTTTGATTATGAACATAATAACAGGCAATCATTGGCAAGCACAGGGGAACAGAGCTGAGCAGAGGGGAGTCTGCAGTTGGAGTGGGGGATTGTAAAGTGGCATTTCAAGCCCTGCTACCCTTGTGCTCCTTGCTCTGCTCCAGAGAGGCTCACACTCTTTGGCCATGCAGAGCTTTTGCAGAGTGTCCACTGTGGACAGGAGGAGGAAGAAGTACTAACAATATGAAGCTGGTTTAATGAGGATAAGAGAGGATTTGCAGTTCCCCTTGCACAGGTTGCCCCATGTCATGCCACCCTTGTAATTCAGCCGCACAGAATAACATGATGAGTACCACCACCCGCCCTCATAGCTGTAGGCACAGTTCTTACTGTAAGTGTCCTGATCCCGATCCTTTGTGGAGAATTTCATGTTGTCATGCATGTTGTTGGGATTGTCTGAGGTCATGGCATCCCCAGCTGTTCCGTTGTAGGAGCCCAGCCTCAGCCGGTAGCCGTGGGACTCATCTTCCACGCTGAACAGGTTGTAGTCTGCGAAGTTGAAGTTGTCTGCGGAGTCCTGGATGATGAACCTGACCTGGTAGACCTTCTGCTTGGCGATCTGGTGGATGTACTCGGTGCCCAGCCAGTACTCAGTGCGCACGTTCCCAAAGCCATACTTGTAGGTGCTCCAGGACTCAGCCCAGGTGACTGGTGTGTCTCTCTGGTTCCTCTGGATGACGGTCCAGCCCCCATGGGTCACATTCATCTCGCAGTACACCACGAGGTGGTGGAGCCCTTTGGGCTGGATGATGTAGACGCCACTGTGGCTTCCACGGGGAATCTCACTGCAGTCCTTGGGCCAACCTGGGGCTGGAAACAAAAGATGGTTATTAAATTCCCCTAAAAGTGGGATATTTCTTTTGTGTCTACATCCTTTTGCACACACATTCTTAGGCTGTATTCCTGCCATGTGCTCACAGGAGTAAACCAAAATCTTGAGATGATCAGTGTAGAGTTGAGCTTCACATTTTCCTAAGGCCAGATTCAAACTGATGGGGACACACTGCCAAAATGTCTGGTGAGAGCAAACCAGGCATTGCCTGGGTGACCCAAGTCCTTGGGTCACCCAAGAACCTTCATCCAGCATGGGTTCAGTCTCAGTGATTTGCCTGTGTTATGCAGATGATGTATCACCACAGACAAATGCAAATCTGGGGGACAAAGTCACTTGCTAGTACAGCACAGAGGTTTAATGCTTTGCTGTAAACTCAGAAACCCCAGAGAGAGGGTGATCATGACATCCATATCTCTAACAATTAAATCAGCCCTTGGGATCTCAGCAGGGCAAAGCCATTGTTGTTCTCTGGGCTTACCCAAGTAGCTCTTTAGAGACTTCCTGACTTGCTGGATTTGATTATGGCCTTTCCATGCTCCAGAGTGTCTGCACCTCATACAACAAACAGCTGAATGCACCTACACACTGCTGGGAAGGAACTTGCTCCACTCCCAGTACCTCTGTCACTGCTTGTCCCCACCCAGGTAGGACCTATCTTTGGCCTTATGGGCTAATGTTGACCCAGCCAGTTCAGTAATTCTGTCAGACCCAGTCTTCTCATCAACTGTGTAGTGAAAATAAGAAAATTACTAATTACCACTTCCCAGTAATGAAGCATCACTTTCCAGTTTGGACCTTTATCTGGAAATTCCCCATGCAAAAGCACTTAATCAAGTACTGAGCCCAGGACACAGCTGGTAGCAGAGTCCCCTGAGGTTATGAGCTGTGGCACCTCTGCAGCCCATCAGAAAATCAACATATTCCTGGGAGGAGCCAGTGCATGTGTAAGACATGGATAAATTGTCTGAGAGCTCTTGGTGAGCCCAGTGACGGTGAAAGCTGCTGGGCAGATGCAGAGACTCACCGTGGCTTGCCGGTGGGTGGCGGGCGATGTCTCTGGCCTGTCGGACATGTCCATCACCATCATCTAAATTAACACAGGAGACAGGAATGAGTGCGGAGAGTAGACATGTCAAATGCCTGCTAGGAGAGATCAATCTTCTCCAGATGATATTCCAGTTTTTCTGTTACTGTTCTTAATTCCAGAGGAATTTACCAATTTCAGATATCAGCAAGTTGGTAGTTTGGGGGAATTTACGCGGTGTTAGAGTGAGGCTGATGCTTTCTTGGTGGAAAGGATTTGGGCATACTGTGTAGGGGAAAACCCCAAATGGTGGTGGCAACACTGGGAAGGTGGTTGTTAGAGTGCAGCAGCAGCCGTTAGGGACTTGGGAAGAAGAGGGATTAAAGAGTGGGGGAAGAAATGTGAGAGCAGACACAGGAGAACTGGCTCAGGTATCAGGAGCTGGGAGAGGTGTCTGCTCAAAAGGGAATTTGAAGGATGTTGCTGGAAGAGAGGATGGTTTAGAATGAGTTAATGCAATTCTTTTGCAAAGACATCTCCGTATCCACTGATGGCTGTAAAACAGAGGGATCAGTCACAGGCTTATGGAATCACAAAAGCCATTCCTGTCCCCTCTCTAAAACAGACAAGTAACCCTGCAGCTGCTGCTCTGACAGCCTCAAATACCTGCTCCCTGATTTCAGTCTCAGCTGGCACTGTCTTACCCCCTCCCTTGTGAAGTGTTTAACTTAAGCCTCTTACACTCTGTATAAGCCCAATCCTGACAAAGTCTGCCTGCCAGACTTCTGACTTTCTGAATTTTGATATTGACTTTCTTTTTGACTCCTTTTGACTTTCTTTACAACCTGAGCCTGTGTGGAGTGGGAAACACTCATCTGACGTGGTCTGGAGGACTTTCCTACCATGGCATTTACTTCTACTACAGCCATATGAAGCTGTTCACTCATGTTTGTATTGTAAGGCACAGTCTGCCTCTGCTCCTTTCTGCCTTCTTACCCCATCCCTTTGGAAGCACTCCTCTCCAAGTCAAGACTTTGGAATGCTGGCCTGTCTTTTCTGGCATGCCTCCCTGCTCACCCAGCATGCATTCACGCTGCTGATGTTTTCAGAGCATGCTAGCAGTGCTGTAGGTGAGAGATCACAAAATCATAGAATATCCCAGGCTGGAAGGAACCCACAAGGGTCATCAAGTCCAACTCCTGGCCCTGCACAAGACAACCCCAAAATCACACCATGTTCCTGAGAGCTTTGTGGAGCCCAGAGCACTCATTCTTTCTGTACTCAGACTTGCAGTTCTTGCTGAAGCCCAGGCTCTGTCTCAGTTGCAATGCTCCCTGTGCTGGCAGTTTCCTGACAGGTGATGTGAAACCAGCACCAAACACTTGGACCTTGAGCTCTTCTGCCTAGCACACTTCCTCCTCCCGTGGAAGGGAACCAGCTCTTTCTGTCATGCCACATCCCACCCACAACCCCTGGGTTTTTTCCAGGAGCATTTCTTGAAAGCTTCCTCATTGCTCCAACGTACCCTGGTACCTGTAGGTTACTCTGTGCCATCACCTGGCTGATTGCCCTGTGCCAGTGCCACTGCTTAAACTCTTTGTATCAACTTCATTTATTTCCTCTTTCTTTTGAGGTCTCCCTTGAATTCAGTTCTCCACTGACCTTGTGATTTCCGGAGGTAGAGACTGTTTTCTCCATGTACTCAAAACACGCTGTTAGCATCTTTAACCCTTCTTCTCCAAGGAAGAGCCCACGGCCCACAACACCCTGGGCTCCGTCTTGCTGCCAATGAGACCAAATTGTCCTTTCTCCTGGGATCCTGTGAGCTCTGAACAGCTCTTTGGCTGTTCTTCTGTCACTTATGGACAGAAGAACTTCATGTCATGCAGGAGATGAGACAGGCAGCAAGCAGAGGGGGACCCTGAGGTTACTCTTGTTCCAGTAAGACATCCTCAGAGCAGTATTTAGTCCTTCCTTGGTGTGACAGGGGTGTGGGCAGGCTGATGAGGGTGTAGGCGGTGTAGAATCTGACTGATCAGTCAGATCTGAATCTGACTGTTCGCCTCTCCCTGTTGCAGGACCATACTTACCGGGCTGGGAGGACTGTGGGGGAGCATTCATAATGTCATCCATCGTGCCATTGAGGAGGTACAAGTTTCTTATGTCAACATCAGGAAAAGGTGCTGCCAGAGCCAGCAGGCAGGTCAAAAGCAGGAGACAAAGGCACTGGGTAGCTGAAATGGAAAGAGATTGGAAGAAAGAGATCATAACTCTTCTATTGGAGAGCCACTAATTCCATTCAGTGTAAAATAGGAAAATAAAACTCTTTGTAGAGCTCCCTTGGAGCTGTGAGCCCCATGTAGACAAGCTCATTAGATGAGCTGTCATATACACATTAGCAGGAGTCACCGGTAGTGGCACCTGCTGTAGTGGTTTTTGAGACAGAAGAAGTGCCAAAACCTTGTCCAAAGCCAAAGTGTCTGTAATCAGAAATCTTTCTAAAGCTCAAGGCTCCGGACTAGAGGTAACAAGCAGGGTGAGCACGGAGGGAGGAATCCCCTTTCTTCCCAGCTCCCATCATACTCCCATGACACATTCATGTGGTTTGAGCTGGGACTGCCCTGCAGTTTTGAGCAATAAGCCTCTGGGTGTCTGAGTGGGGACAAGCCCCAGGCAGGGCCGTGTGTGTGCAAGCAGCATGACAAAGAAAGGCAGCACAGACCTTCAGGAGTTACAGCCTGTCTGGGGTAAATTATGCCCTTTGTGTGGTTATGTTGGTTGTGTGGCTACTTCAAGATTTCCATGTGTGGACAACTGGTCTGCTCTGCTCTGGTTCAGAGCACTAGGGAAAACCAGCACACTTTTGGCAGTATTCAACCTAAGTAAAATAACAGAAAGTTTGTCATGATTCCTAAAGAGTGGGACATTGTGGAAATGCCTGCCCATGGGGAATTCTTGATAAGGCACATACAGCTCACCTGGCAGATTACTGATGTGAGCCCCTCACTGTTCAAAACCAAGCAGAGCCATACCTATTGCACTGCCCTGGGGTACCTGGGTTTGGCACCATTCTCTGGGATGCCTGAGAAGGAAAATGATCATGGATGCCAGCCTGGAACTGCTGTGTGGAATTGCAGCCACCCTAGAGACAAACACCCCATTCTGGAAATGCTCAGAGATGTCCCAGTCATTCGTGCTGGTTACAGTTTTACAGCAAGTCTTTCAAACACACTTCAGTCCAACTGATTCACTTCTCAATTCCTATATAACATTTGATGTGTTGATATACTTGTGTTTGGGACATGTTTAAAGACATTTTTCCTTGAGGCCCTCAGGGAAGAAATGCTCCCCCCAATGCCAGTCCTTCCCCCATGACTAGTCATGAAAAGTCTGAATAGGAAGGAGATGCAGGAGGAGGATCAACTTCTTGTGGGTGTTCTGCTGGGGACAGCAATGTGCTTTTGAGTATCTGACCTCCAGATCTGGGTACCTGTTCAATATCACTCATTCAGCAGGAAAATCTAAAAAATCCCTTTTCTAGTCTAGAGTATTTAACACTTTCCTTGGGGAACTGAAAATTGCAAAGAATGGTAAATACGAAACTTGTGAAATGGTCTGTGTGGCACGCCAGGGCTACACTGGTACAACCTGGGAATAGCAGAGCATGCAGGCTCCTGCCCCAAGCTCCCAGCCCAGAGCAGAGCAGGCACAGACAAGGTGATAGACTCAGCACCGGGATATCCAGGGTGTGGGGAGGACAGACCCCGCAGCAAAGTGCTGGGGTACCCTGTGACCTGCAGTCACACACAGAGGTGCCGTGCCATCCCATCCCATCCCATCCCATCCCATCCCATCCCATCCCATCCCATCCCATCCCATCCCATCCCATCCCATCCCATCCCATCCCATCCCCTCCATCCAACCCTACACTCACCCATGCCGTCTCTGTGGGGACCCTGCGGAGCACAAAGCTGGATGGTTTTGGCCTGGCTGGAGGGGTGTCCAGCCTGAAAGTTATAGGGTTGAGCAGGTGAGGGGGTGGAGGCACGAGACCCAAACCTCAGCACTTGTCCTCTGGTTGGCAGCAGGACCAGTGTCTTAGGGCTTATTTGCTTTTCACCATCAAGTGATCAGTCCTCAGAAAATGAAGTCTGTGTGTCACACAGGTGAAGAGCTTTCTTCAGAGGCAAAGCAAATAATTTGGTGCCAATAAGCAAATGCCTTAAAATAGCCACAATTTACAGTGCAGTGTTTCCCCAGGGAATGACGTTCTTGGGGCATCTCCACAGAGCTCAACTGGTAAGTAAATACCCAGATGACTTTCACCTCCTGGATGGAAATCAAATGTCAGGCGTAAATCACTCTCTTCATAGTCGACATTGAGGTCAACAGCCCCTGGGGACCCCACAGACCCTTCAGGGAAGAGGTACTCCAGTGTTCCTGGGAAACTGTGCCCTGAACTTCAGAAAGTTCCACTCCAGTGCCTCCTGACACCCCTGCCCTGCCACTGCCATGCTGCCACTTGCGCAATGCACACTGTGGTCCCCCCGGCACCATGGTGGCCCTTGCAGCAATCACAAGGGAGTTTTGGGCATCATGAAGTGCCGCTGATGTAAAATGGTCTCATTTCAAGCCCCTCTCTGCTCTAGGAGTACTTACACCATGGATGTCTTACAGAAAATGCCAGACCTCCCTTTTCCCAGGGATGGATGCCTGCAGTGTTCTGAGTTATGAGGGCTCCTGTAGCCCAGCACCCACCCTGACTGGACAGGCTGGGCTTTTTGTCACAGACTGTGTCCTTGCAGTGTGGTCCCCTGGTCATGGACACTCCTGTGCCTGACCTGCTGTGCCTGTGCACGAGCATGCAGTGACCCTCAGCAGGGCTTCTCCAACAGCTTCCAGCTAGATTTTCCAGGAGGCCGTGGCCCATGTGAAGATTAGGATGAGCAAAGCAGGCAGGGGAAAGGTCACAAAGGGGATTTCTCCAAACTCCCAGCTCTATCCTGGGGCCCAGCTCTTGTTCAGTGTGTTTCATAAAAACACAGAATCCTGGAAGGTTTCTTCAAAGATCATCTTGTTCCATTCCCCTGCCATGGGCAGGGACACTTTCCACTAGACTGTGTTGCTCCAAGCGCTGTACAACCTAGCCTTGATCAATGTTTGATACTGAAACAGATCTGTTTGTTGCTGCATCCCAGGCTGCATCTGGAAAAATGCAGCCAGGAGGGTGAGGGAAGGGATTATTCACTCCCACAGGTGAGACAGCAGCTGGAGGGTTGGAGGGCTATGTGGGAGTCCCCTGTGCAGAGCAGCAGCTTCAGCTCCAGAAGGATCCAGCTAAGAGCACCAGGAAAGTTGAGGCAGGAGTACATGGCATATGTGGAGAGGCTGAGAAAGATGGGTTTGTCCAGCCTGGAGAACAGAAGGCTGAGATGGGATCTTGTGGCTGCCTAGAGCTACCTCGTGGGAGGGGGAGGAGCAAGTGGAGTCAGGTTCCTCAGGGCACTGTATCTTGCTTTGGACCCCTCATTGCAAGAAACAGACTGGAGCAAGTCTGGAGGCCAGTGCAGGCCACCGGGCTGGTCGGAGTCCTGGAGCTCAGGACATGTCAGGAGAATTGGAGAGAACTGGGATTGCTCCACCTGGAGAAGAGCAGGCACAGAAGAGGTCCTGTTGCTGACAGCAACCATCTTATGGGAGGACACAGAGAACACAGAGCCAGATTTTTCAAGGACGTCCATGATGGTGGGATGAGAAGCAATGGATCTAAGTTGGAACATGGAAATTCAAGTTAGAAATAGGGCTTTGCTTTAACATGAGCTTGGTAAAATACTGGAACAGGTCCCCAGGGAGAGGCTGTGGGATTTATCTTCTTAGAGGTGTTCAAGACTTTACTGGACAAGGACCTGCTTGAGCATGGTTTGGACCAGATGGCCTCCAGAAGTCCCTCCCAACCTAAACTACTCTGTCACTCTGTGATTCTGTGACTGTCTTTAGAGGTACACAGGGAAGCATGAGAGCCAACAGACACAAGGGGAAGGAAGGGAAATTAGATTAAAAAAAATTCAGCCTGAGTGTGTTCAAAGATGGGGAAAAAAAGCCCAGAAGTTGTGGGACCTCCACTCCTTGACATACACAACTGACCCAGGTGTGACCCTAAACAGCCCATTCAAGTTGTCACTGTTTTGGTGCTGAGGCCAAACCAGAGGCACCCAGAGGTCCTCCTGGTCTTGGACCCTGTGTCTCCAATTCTCTGCAGACCCCCCCTCCCCAGCCCTCACATTTTAGTACTGGGCCCCATATAGTCAGCCCAGTTGGGCGGATTTGCCCTTTCAGGGTTAAGAGCTGTCGTGGCCCTCGTGGCCGGTGGCCTGTCCCACCCAGGACCTTCCCCTGGGCCTGTGAGGTCAGTTTGAATTCAGCCCTAGACCTCCAGTCCCCATCTGAGCCACATAGCACAGTGGGGGGACTCCAGTCTCCCCTCTGTCCGCTTTTTCTGGATGGATCTCAGACTTACTCTGTGGATGGTTTATTTCCTGGATGGACTGCTCACATCCCTGCAGTAGCATATTTCCAGCCCTGCCCTCTGCCCTGTGTCCCTTCATCAAGGATCCCAGATCCAGCTGGCTGCTTGCCTCACATGGAGCCCACACTCAGCCCTCTCCACTGTGCTTAGACCTGGCAGGACAGACGTCGCCTCCTCAGCTCACTCTTGGCTCCCAACCTCTCACCAAGCTAGCAGGGGTGACATCGAAGTGTTCTGATGGAACTTGATGATAGAATCACGGAATCGTTAAGGTTGGAAAAGACCTCTACATCAATAAATCCAACTGTCCACCCAGCATCACTGTGTTCGGCAACAAACCATGTCCTCAAGTGTCACATCCACATGTTTTTTGAATGTTTTCTGGAATGGTGACTCTACCAGTTCCAGTGCTTGACAACTTTTTCCATGAAGAAATTTTTCCTAATATCTAATCTAAAATTCCCCTGGTGCAACTCAAGGCTATTTTCTCCCATTTTGTCAATCCGGGAATCCCTTACCAGGGATCCATTATCTTGGAGAGGTCTGGATGCCACTCCTCAAGGCCTGCAAATGGCACTGTTTGATTTCCACAATGTGGACAGTTTGGTGGGAACCTCAGCTTGACCCTGGATTGCTGTGAACAGCAGGTGTGAAGCTGTGCCATGAAAAAAAGTCTGATCAGAAACCAATACAGAAGAAAAAGGTAGAAGGGGCACATCTTTATCTTCTTAAATTTGACTTGAAAAGGTGATGGAGCTTCCTGGACCTTCTGGCAGGAAGAACGGCCCTCCCAAAGCATTTGTCCTGAGACCATTTTGATCTAGTAGACAGAGAAACTCCTGGTCAGCATTTCTGGGACTGAAGGTGGATCTGTAGGAAGTCACCAGGCCAAAGACAGGGATTGGGAAGGAGAGTGGCAAAAGGACCCAGAGACACCTGTTTGTTATCTGGAGCCCTTGCTGAGAGCATGCAGACTGGGGTGCCAAGGGACACTAGCTCTGGCTGCGGGACACTGGCTCCAGCTCAGTGACTGATCCCAAAACCTGCCAGTGGAGAGTTAGTGAGCGGGCACCTCTCTTGAGGACCTGTCCTCAACTTTCCAAGGTCAGGCTTGGGACTGGTCACATAGACCTCTCCTCCTTTGCTAGTTTCTGTATATCCTTAAAAAGCTGGGTCTCTCCACTTCACTTTGATCATGGCTCTCCAGATTTTGCTCCAAGTGTGCAATTCACATGTAGTGTTTGTGTAGGCACAGTCAATAACTGAAACTTCTCAGCATGGAGGGGGTTATTCTGTACCTCTCTGGCTGGAAGGACATGTGTCCCTCCCCTCAGTTGTGCTGTCATGGGATCTGGAAACTGCTTGAGCCACAATCTGCAAGTGCCTCCTTGTGCCTCTACAAATGATGAGTGTGAACACACATGGGTGTGTGCAGTGCCTTTAAAGCCAGAGTGGACAGCTTGGCATGGGAGGGTGCACCACTGGGTTCCTGCTCTCTGCGCAGCTGTGCTGTCGTGATGGGTGAGTTTCCTGCTCAGGTACCCCTCACTCCGGTGTGTTGCTGGGCTCAAATGAGACCTCACGGGGTGAGTATGGAAAGGCACAGAGAATGATGAGCAGGACAGCAGCTGTGAGTTTCCCTGGGAGCAGGAGGGGTGCCAGAGCAAAGGACCAAACAACACAAATGCTGGGTGCCAGCCTGTGCCTGCCACAGACTACCTGTGCCTTGTGTTCCAACATCCTGTCAAGGGAGGTTAATGTGGAGACCTAAGCTTCACCTTGGTCCTTTCCCTACTTGACCAATGCATGTGGCATGTGAGGTTGCTCAGGGATCCCACCCCAGGCATGGTGGCATCTCCCCCAGGAGTTGAATGAGTGCAGGGTTAGGGGGGTGCTGTTGGTCAGCACACAGGGTTTGTATCCCTGTGTGGGCCAGGAGATTCCTCCTGTCTGCTTGGGAGCAATGCAGTAGGACCCATCCTCTGGGATAGTTTCCTTCTAGCTGTACTTGGGCTGGAGTGGTGGAGTGGTTGATATGAAAGACTTAAGCATGATTACTCCAAAAAAAGCTGTTTCTTGTGATCCCCCCCAGCAAACTGCTGTTCCCATATCCAGCTTGTGTCACTTCCCTCTCTTTGCTCTCTCGGGCTGTAGGTTCTGAGAACAAACTGCAGGTCGCTGCATGGTGCAGGGAAGGGGCTGATCAAGAGGTGACAGAGTCATTTCTCACCTTGCTTCAGCCTTGAAGGGCAGATCCTGTCCTGAAACTGCAGCTTCCACTACCCTGGGAATCCTCTGCTCCTGGCTGGGCCCTGGCTCTGCCTTCCCTGCTCCCAGCATCCCAGGGGCTGCCCAGGGATCCTGGCAGTGATGGACAGGGGCCTGCCCAGGAATCTTGATGATGATGGGTAGGGGCTGCCCAGGGATCCTGGTGGTGATGGGCATTTTCCTCCCCAGGGCTCCAGGCTGGGACACCCTGGCTCCATCGGGACCTTGTCCTCCTGCCCACCATGGTGGCAATGCTTCTCCTATGTGCCAGCGCTGGTCCAGCCATACCCACTGCCAGCTCCCGGAGTGGTGAGTAGCGGGTGGGTGGGGGGCACTGGCTGGGTACCGAAGGGCAGAGCAGGACTCTCAGGTCTGTTCTGTGCTAGGGAAGGTGAGCAAACACCCAAAGGGATGCACAGCACAGGAACTCCTCACACACACAACCCCTGGGCCACGGCTTTTACAGCCTGACTCCTGCCAAGACACCTTCACCTCCTTGGTGGGTCTGTGCTGAAACCAACAGGTTTCAACCAAAACACCACAGCTTGGAAGGATTGCTGTGCTATGTTTGTGAGGCTTAGTTCTAGGAGAGATCCTCACAGCTATTTGGCTTTTTGTTTAGCTCTTGTTGGATTAGGAACATTCCCTTCCTCCCTTCAAGGGAGGATTACAGCACCTGCAAGACCCAGAGTTTCATGGGTTGAATTGGAATTACCCGCAGCAAATTGTCTCCCAGCAGACACAAACCAAGAAAAACAAATTAGATGGCAAATTATTTTGGCTAGTAAGTCATGAGGATCACATAAATTATAACAAGCTGGGGGAAGAGATCCCTATAAGACCAAGGCAGAACTAAGCCTTCTTATCCAATGCCATGAGCCCCACGGAAAACATAAATTTTCATTACATATCCTCATCCAGTGGAGCATTTTGGATACTTCTGGTCCTTGCAAGAGCTGCAGCTCAATATATCAAGGGTATATGGGCCAGATATACTTGGAGGACATCATTGAAATCCTGGAGACTTTTTCACTCTTCTTTTCTTGGCAAGATGCATTAGAAGGCGCCAAATGAAACAGTAAATAATGAGAAATAGGTTCCAGAGCTCTTACAGAGGCCACTGGCTCAGAGACCTTCAGGTTTCCTGAGGATGAGCCAGTGGAAAAGCCACAGACAGAACTACTCCTTTTTGTCCTCAGTCCTCACTGCTCTTCAGAAGGTCCTTGTTGTCCTGATAGACTCATGGACCTTCTCTTTCCCCCCACTCTGTGTTTGCTGCTGCAGCCACAGGGTTCCCCCCAGACTGCAGCCACCTCCGCAAGAACAGCCCCAGCGGCGTGTATGTCATCCAGCCGGCCAGATCCCCCCCGCGCGTGGTCTGGTGCGACATGGACACCGAAGGCAAGGGCTGGACTGTCGTCCAGAGAAACTCTCATGACACTGAGCTCACGTGGAAGCAATCCTGGACCACCTACAAGTATGGCTTTGGGAACGTGCACAGCGATTACTGGCTGGGCACTGAGTACCTGCACCTGCTGACGCAGCAGGGCACCTACAAGGTGCGCTTCGTCGTGCGGGACAAAACCAACATCACCCACTATGCCGAGTATGACATCTTCAGAGTGGAGAGCGAGGCCAGCGGGTACCCCCTGAGGCTGGGCCGGCATTCTGGTGATGGGGATGACTACTTGACCCTCTACCACCCCAAGAAGGGGGGCATTCATGACAACATGAAGTTCAGCACAGTCGACAAGGACCAGGACCAGTACAGCGGGAACTGTGCCAAGAGCTACGGGGGGTGGTGGTACAACAGGTGCCAGAACGTCCTGCTCAATGCCAAAAACTACATTGTTTGGCCAGGATTCTGTGATAATGGTGACTGTGCATCCTCCCTCATCTTGGTCAAACCCACCGATGTGTGTTGACCATGCACAGCCCCCTGGGAGTGAGGGGGTGCCACCATCCCCAGCTCAGTGCCCCATTCCCATGCCAGTTCCAGTGCACATCCTGCTCTGCCCACAGCTCCTGTTCCCTCACCAGCCAAAACACAGAAGCTCTGGGGCTCAGGAGCCATCACCCAGAGCACTGGGCACATGGGCAGCTTTGCCCAGTGCCATGGTGCTAGCTGGCACTGGGACACAGGCACTGGTTTGGGGTGGGTGCACCTGCTCCCATCCTGGGGAGGGGGACATGGTGCCTGTTCCCTTCCCCTGCAGTCGGTGAACCCTGCTTTGCTCAGGCCCTGCTCCCTCCCCAGGCCCCGCACACCCCACAGCTCTGCTATCCACGGTGAGAGGAATCAGCTGCAATAAACGCTGGAGCCAGACTGTGCTGCCTCGTGTCTACCTGCACACAGGTGTGGGGGGATTACTCTGTCCAGTCTTCAGGATGGCAGACTTGGGGAAAAGTAAGTGTGTTAGGCAATATTCCTTCCAATGGCTTGTTCCAGCCACTGCTGCGCTGCCTTCCCCTGAGGGCTCGGCCTGCGGCTAGTGGGGTTCGTTGCCCGCACGGTACGGCGTGCCTGTTTGGGGAACTGCGTGCCTCAGTTTCCCCGGCTGGTGGCCATCTGCCCCAAGCAGTTCACAAACCGCAGCGAGGACAAAGATGAAAGAGTGGAGTCTCTGTGCTACTTTTCCAAGTTTATTTCTCTGCCCCTAAGGACAGGGAGATAGATCTTGAAGGGGAGCTGATGCCGAGAGAATCTCGGGTTTCTTTGTCTCGGCTCTGGGATTTATGGGGGTACAGTGAGAGGAGGATACAGCAGGGCCAACCAATCAGGAGGTTGATGACACGTGACAGGAGACCAATAGAGACATCTCAGGTGAGAAACAAAGTTATACTAACTTACAAAAATTATCTCTAAAAAGGATTTCAGACCATCTGAGCCAGCCACAGGGTCAGAGGCTCTGTGACGTGGCATACCAGGTGTGGATGTTGCTATGGTCCAGAGCTGTCTTTTGATTCGTCCTCTGGGATAGAGTCGGACGAGGGGAAGTCGACCCACTCCAGCCCCCTCGCTCCGAACATGAGCTGAATCACAGCAACATGCCACTGCACACTGGACTGTGGCTGTAAGGCTACAATTAGCCAACAGGCCAGCAAAGCCCTGATCGTGCAAAACCCTCACTCATAGTTTGCCCTTGTCCGTGGCTGGGTTGTTGCTTGTGCTGGGAAATGGAAGAAACCAACACAACCTGGAGTGTGGAGACGGCAGTGGGCTCCCTGAGAGTGTGAGTGATGGGGGTAAGTCAGTCCCATCATTCCCTGCTGCAGACAGGGAACGTGTCTATGGAGTTCCCTTGTGATACAGGGAAGTTTGAACTTGGGGCTTGAAAGAACCCACAGTTCCTCTCCTCAGTATTTGGAAGGAAAGCTGAACTCAAGGAAAGTTTGTGGCTGGGAATGCTGAACAACATGGGACTCTGGAGCCAAGGTCTGTGACCAAGGTCCCAGCACCCTGCAGAACTATGGCAGCGCATTGTTCCTGAGGAGCTATGGAGTTCTCAAGGAGCATTCTTTGGCAGCCCTGGAGGCACCTGCATGTGGGCAGCACTGCTGCATTGGGACACGGAGATATGAGGGTGTTGCTGGTTGAGAAAGCTTCCCAGTTGGAGCTGACTTGAGAGTAGCACTTCTGGACTAAGAGATATGTCTGCTGGTTTAAAAAGGCATTGGTGCTCCAGCCTGGATGCACAACCTAACAGAAGGGGAGAGGCTGGACAAAGGCTTGGGGCCCTTGGTAAACAGCATTCCACTCAGCAGCCAGCCCTGAGCTGCATTCCTGGGTCTCTGTTGGAAAGAGAATAGTTGCACTCGATGATCCTTGTGGGTCCCTTCCAATTCAGAATATTCTGTGAATCTATGAGTGCAGCCAGTGAGACATCTCCTGCTCTGTTCAGCACTAGTAGACCAACATCCTCCCTCTGCTCAGCATCGGGAGACCGTATCACAGGTACCATGTCCACTGCTGAGCTGTCCAGTGCACAAAGTTATCACCACACTGGAGCAAGTCCATACAGACCCAAGCTGATCCAGAAGCTTGAAATTCTGGGATCCCTGCCACGTCAGGCTGTCTCAGCTCTCGCACTGGCCCAGAGAGACCAACCATGTGGTGCTATGTGGCCTTGCAGTACTGTTGTTCCTTTCTTGCCTAGCCACTCTCCCTGTTCCCTCCCAGCGTTCTCAAGGTTAATGAGGCAAGATGACACTGGCCTGGCTTTCCAGGTCATGGCTGGCCTGAATCATCAGGATTTAACTGACCTGATGCTTCCCTCACACCCTCTGCTTGCTGTTGGCCGTGTGATGCTACATTCCCTTTTTGGAAGATCTCCACCTTGGAATGCAACCCTCTTCTGTAAGTGAAAGTCTTGTCTGTAATTCCTCACTTGAGTTGTATGAAAAAATTTTCCTTTGAAAACTTTTTCTTACTGCACCAGAAGCCTCAGGTGTGCTTCTGGCAGGAAATGGGAGTTTGCAAGGAGTTCCCAAATAAATGAAGGACACTATGCAGGTGTGAAAGTGATTTTATTCTGCAGGATGAACACAGACTGCAGCAAGAATGTGTTGTGAACGTGGCCTGCCCTGGGCTCAGTACAGCTTAGGTCATGTTAGCTGGTAATGATGGATATTTTTCTGCTGTAAACATCTGTACCCACAAAGCAAAAAGAGAGTAAGACCATGCTGATCAGGAGGGTCTTAGGTTTCTGAGCACAGACTTCTCCCCAGAAG
This sequence comes from Struthidea cinerea, assembly GCA_013397865.1. Lineage (NCBI taxonomy): Eukaryota > Metazoa > Chordata > Aves > Passeriformes > Corcoracidae > Struthidea > Struthidea cinerea. The sequence continues at coordinate 22,848 of VZTI01004427.1, forward strand.
GAACATGCTTGGATACTGCAGCGTTTTATAAAGATGCGTTCTACTAATATTCCCCCCCAAAATCCACCACAGGTGAATGGCCAGAGACAGAGCTGGGAGCTTTGCTCCTTTTCAGGACAGGAGGAAAACAAAGCAGTTATTGATATAGAGGAACAACCCTGTTCACCCCCAGGGCCCCATCATCAAACAGGCCCCAAGCAGGGCACTGGCCTGGTCATGTGCCCTGTGTGGACAGAAGGGGGAAGGAGTTCTAGTGGTATGGAGTTGGTTTGATGAGGATGGCCGAGGCTCTGCAGTTCCCCTGGCACAGGTTGCCCCATGTCAGGCCCCCCCTGACATTCAGCTGCACAGAGTAACATGCCGAGTACCACCACCCACCCCCATAGCGGGAGGCACAGTTCCCTCTGTAAGTGTCCTGATCCCGATCCTTTGTGGAGAACTTCATGTTGTTATGCACTTTCCTGGGATTATCTGAATCCATGGCATCCTCTGCTGTCCCTGAGTGCACTCCCAGCCTCAGCCGGTAGCCCTGGGACTCATCATCCACGCTGAACAGGTTGTAGTCTGCAAACTTCATGTTGTTTGCAGCATCCCAGATGACGAACCTGACCTGGTAGATCTTCTGCCTGGTGATCTGGTGGATGTACTCAGTGCCCAACCAGAACTCAGTGTGCACATTCCCAAAGCCATGCTTGTAGGTGCTCCAGGACTCAGCCCAGGTGATATCCGTGTCCTGCTGGTTCCTCTGGATGACGGTCCAGCCCCCATCTGCCCTACTCATCTTGCAGTACACCATGATGGGGTGCAGTCCTGTGGGCTGGATGATGTAGACACCACTGGGGCTTCCAACTGGGACCTCGCTGCAGTCCCTGGGCCAAGCTGGGGCAGGACAGAGGGGGATAGAACAAAAGCCTGGGCATCAGGACAAGACCTTGGGCAGGAGGGAGGTTCATCTGGCCGGAGCACCTGGGGGATAACCAGCTCTCCCAGACCAGAGAGGTCTGGAGGTGAGAGTGGGTTGGCCTCAACCCTCTGTTCCTTTTCCATATGGAAGACCAATAGGAGTCAGCCCCAGTGAGAGGCCCCAGACTCACTGAGCTCTGCTGATATTAGTCCAAGAGACTGAATATGGTCACCCGTGGACTCCTCTGGGTCTCCTGAAAAAGGGGTTGTGCCACTAAAACAGGGTCATGCTGGGAGGAAGGTGAAGAGCACCTAGCCCCTGCCTGTGACTAAGGGAATGGGTAAAAATGACCCCTTCAAGCACAAAGCCAGCCTTCCCAGCCTGCACAGTGCACACACACACACACACACACACACACACACACACACAGAGCACTGCAGCCTGCACTAGGCACACCTCTGCATCCCCCATCCTGGAGCACTGCCAGGGCTAAAGGACAGTTCAGGGTCCTGCCCTATCCAGAGCTGGCTGGGTACTGTACACAGGCACACAACACCGGATGCCCACAGGATGCTACCTACCGGTTCTCTTCAGACCACTCTCTGAGTCGGTAGAGGGAGATTTCTTGAAGGTGTTTGGGGTTTGTGTATGCACAGAGTGGCCTGGCACAGCCAAGACGAGCAGGGAAGCAAGGAGCAGAAGACACTGAGCTGGTAGAAAGGGACAAGAAGAAAAAAAGAAACGTGACCATCCTTCCCACGGCACCAGCACCACATTTAACACGAGCCTGGGAGGTGCAGGAGGGCACAGAGTATGCTGGGCAGCACCAGGCTGCTCCCTGCAAGCTGCAAAGCTTGTCAAAGGGGTAGTTTGGCCTTTCCCCCTTGATCTGCTGTGGACAAGTCAAACATGGGGTAGTTTTGGGCAGAGCAAAGTACCCAACAACTGCCTGAGCCAAGTTTCACTCCTGGTCCCTGGAACTGGGGCCTGGCTGGGGTGAGCCAGAAGATGGGATGAGCAGCAGGTGCTCAAAGAGGTGGCAAGTGCCCCTAAAGGGCACCAGTGCCACTGCTCCCCATCAGTGTGCAAGGACCAGCGCATGGAGCCTCTCCCTATTGCTGAGCTGCCCTACCTTTGCTCTCCCCATTGCTGGCAAGGAGCGCCCGCTTTCCAGCCCTGTACTCACCCATTGCTCCCTGTGGGAATGCCCTCTGGAGCGCAGAGCTCTAGAGTGGCCGGTCACGCAGAGGGATTTGTAGTGCCCTCTGCACTGGGCGGGCTGAGTGGGTCCTGCCCCCCATTTCTGCTGGAAGAGGAGATCAGGTTGATTTCCTTTGAGCCTGCAGAAAACACCAGCTGAGGTGGAGGTGCCTGTGGTTCTGGATTGCAAAGAAAATAAGCCCCATGCCATCAAGAATCATTGGAATGGTCTCTTCTGTGAATGCTTAGTGACTTGGATGGAATTTCCCCTGGGAACAGCGTATTTGCTAACTTTGAAGAGTACTGCTCAGTAAACACTTGAATGCCACAGTCATCAGCTGGATGGAGAGCAAACATGGGTCTGTCCCTGCCTCCCACCACTGCAGCTAGTGCTGCCAGGTCAAGGGGCTCTTGTTTAATTTGCTCCAGTCCAGCCCAGCCTGGCTCTGGGTGGGGCAGCAGAGCAGCCCCGAGATCCTCAGGGAGGCAAACTGTTGTGGGACAGTGTTTGAAGCAGCTGGTGTGTTCTGGGGCGCATGACACAGGCAGACGGTCATGGTGGAGGGATCTGTGTCTGGGAGAAGCAGGAGAAGTCTCGACTCCCCAGTGGGACACAGTCCCAACCTGACAGGAAGCAGCTGAAGGGCCTGATGAAAGGTTTGTGTAAGGTAGATGAAACAGTTGTGGCCTCTGGGCACTAGGTTTGGGAGAGTGGCCATGCAGGATGAGAGGAAAGCAAGTGTCTGCCCAGGAATGAAGCGAAAACAGGTGGATGGAGGGCAGAAATGGGGATCTGAGCATGTACAGAGGGGATCTAAGCATGCACGGAGGAGAAATAGAGGAGACTGAGTGTGCACAGAGGGAGAGTGAGGGATATGATGGGATGGTGGAACCCATAGGAACTGAGCACCCACAGAAGGGACAGTGGGATCTGAGCATCAATGAAGGTCAGCAGAGGGAATCTGAGGGCACCTGTTCTGGAAAAGAGGGATGTGAGGCTTGCCCAGGGGAGAGAAGTCAGTACCAGAGATGCTGAAAGGACCAGAGGAGATCTGAGTACTCGAGGAGGGGAACAGATTAGATCTGGGTGCACACAGAGGGAAATGGAGGGCACATGAGTGTACAAGGGGGAGAATGGAGATGATCTGTTTGTGAAAGAACAACGGAGGGGTTCTAAGAGAGCACAACAAGGGGAATGAAGAGGATATGAAAGCAGCTGGATAGGAATGGAGTGCATCTGAGAGTAGTTGGAAGTGAAGAGAATGAGTAAGAGGGGATCTAGAGGAGCACTCAGAGGGAACAGAGGGAATTTGGAAACATGCAAAGGTAAAATAGTTTGTCTGTAAGGCACTCAGAAATGATGGCAGGGACAGGCAATGCACAAAAGTAGATCCGATACGATATCTGGCATGATAAGTCTGGCTGTGTTCAATGGGAACTTGTGAGATCACAGATTCCCTGTAGTGCAATTTACCAACATGGTCTGGCCCAGTTGAATAAGAACTTACACAATCCAGGTTCACAAATAGTGTCTTTTAGGGAAAGAACAGGAAAGCAGATTCAGGACTGTTGGTGATAAATGCACTAACTACGGAGTGTTAATGTGTATTATGACAGAAGGGATAGCAACATAAATATTAGCTATATATATATATATACATATTCACCCAGTTAGTATTCCCAGGTCTGCTCCAATGCAGTTGGAGGTGTGAAGCTCAACCAGAGGCATCCCTTCAGGGGAGAAGGAAAGACACTGTCCATCTGCTGATCCCAAACAAACAGAGATGCTTTCCCCTCCTCTTTTTGCCCTGAGATCCCACTTTGATACCATAATTTTTGGTCAGCTTTGCTCCAGACATTGTTCCATTGTTGGCCCTTGCTGGAGTCAGGGGCAAGGTCAGCCAAGGGACCCATCCCTTGTATTTCTCAACCAGTCTCATAGATTCTTGACCAATTTAAGGCAGCTCTAAAGGAAGTCTGGCAAGTTACTAGCCTTCTCCCCCACCCTGCACCATCACCATCACCGACAGCTCTGTGGCTCCAACTGTAGCTGGAATGTCCACCCAGGGAAAGGAAATGCTGCCCAGCACCCGGTTTTAATGTCTGCAAGCCCAAGAATCCAATATTTCTATTACAAACATATCCAGGTGATGCCATAATGATTTTTTGCCTTTTCTCTTAAACCCCTTTTATACCTTTTTATAACTTCTGTATTCTTTAGTGCTTTTTGCCTACATTCTTGGACTTGTTTGTTAAGCTAGGAGACTAAACATTTTAGAGGTTTCATAGTTAGGGAGAAATATGCCCCAGACCCCAAGGTCCTCTGCAGAACACATTTTGTAAACTAAGATAGAACCATCCAGGAAAAGGTTCCTTGGGGAGGGGGGACTCATCCGAGCCTCTCATTGGGGAATTTTTGATAAATATGCTAATTAGTAAGATCTATAATGTTATACCAGATCTTTTGGGGGTGTGCATTGCAGTGTGCATTGAGGTGCACTCGACCTGGACATAGTGCACCTAAGGATCCTTAAAATAAATACCAAGGTAAAATCCCTTTTTCCCTTCTAATCGTGTTTGCCTCTTGATTTTAAGACTAAAAAATGGCATCACAGGTTTTCAGAACTCTTTATTTCTGTTTTCAGACTATTCCCATTTAAACACCCAGAACAAGAGAAGCAATTGCAGAAATTTTGGTCCTCTGGGGTGGATTCATATGCTAAAATCCCCTACAGTGAATCCAGGGATTTCGAATCCTCTGAGTCACCCTGATATCCACATCTGTGGGATGTGTGGCGGACATAGAGGCATTGCCAGATGGCCCTGGGAGACAGAAGGAGGAATGAAGAAAGAGGGGGAGCAGGGAGGACACCCTATATTCCCAGTAGGGTGTATGTGGGGGGGACAGGGACACATGGGGCATTTGGAGGGCTAAAGGGACAACTGGGGGGTCTTCAGAGCAACTGATGGGCCTAAGAGTGAAGCTACGGGATCCTGGGGGCAACTGGGGTAACTGACTGTAACTGGTGCCCCCAAAGGGACAGCGAGGGTTCTAGGGGAAACAGGGGAAAGTTGGAGGGTTTCAGGGGCAGTTAGGGAATCTGAGGGAAATAAAGGCAGCCTGGAGTGCTACTGGGTGCAAGGGGGAGATCCTGGAATGGGCCAGAGGACAAAAGGAGTCCCAGGAGACATGAGGGTCCTGTGAATTTAGGAATCCTGGCAGTCTTTGGCCCACCCTTGGATACCTGGGTCCCCTTGTACTTGCAGGGAATCCCAAGGGACTGAAAACACAGAGGGGATTGGGAGTCCCATGCTGGTCTGTGAAGAGCCCTTGAAGCATGAAGATTTTTAGAGTACAGTTCACCAGGTCAGGAGTACTCACACCAGCAGCAGAACGAAAGCCATAGAGCTGACAGCCAGAGCCAGCCCCATGGTTGGTATGTGGGGCAGGGGGGTCTTGTCATCGAGCCAGTGCAGCACAGTGCTGAATACAGCCTGGAGTCTTTTCTCTTCCTCCACGCTTCCCTCTGACACTGTGGTGACCCAGGCCCCTCAGGTCAGGGGGCCCTGCAGCTGGGGACCAGCTGTCCCTGCAGCTATTGCTCCAGCCACAGACCTTGCTGTTCCCAGCGACCCAGGCATCTGGGGGTCCCTGCTCCACCCCACATGCTCCCAGAGGAGTCAGGCACCAGGAAACACATGCTCTAATCCACCTGTCTACCATGAAGCCAGGCATCCTGGCACCCTGCTCACCCCCTTCCTGTGGACCCAGGTGTCCCAGGTCCCACTCTGCCCCACGCTGCTCCCTGCCCCCAGGGCACTCAGGTGTCTGGGCTCACCGTTGAGGTAGAAGAACTTGCGGATAATGGGCTTGGAAAGTTCCCCCAGGTGACAGGCAACGGTTCCTGGAACAGGTTCCTCAATGGTCAGGCTGAAGGGCTTCTCTGGATTCCCCTTCAGCTCCTCGAACAGTGTCATGTCCTGTGTGCGCAGCTGGGGTGTGGGGGGACACATCAGCACCGCCCGGACCACCAGGCACACAGAACAGCACACGTGCATACAAAGGCACCTGTGTCCTGCACATGCTTGACATGTCCCCTTCATGCTTCTTGTACCCCTTGCTGGTGCAGGTGCACACACCTCCCATCCCACATGCATGTGCACCCAGGGATGCACAACCAGGATGTACACAAAAGTCACTTCCTGCAAATGCAGGAAGAACTTCTTCCCTGTGAGTGTGGTGAGGCCCTGTGCAGCAGAGCATCTCATCCCCCACAAGAGCTTATCTGTTGTTTGTTAGTCAGTCAGACAACTCAAACAGCACAATCTGTCTTGTAATGAGTTATTTTTGCACCATGGGTTTAACACTGGTCTTCATCTTCCAACTGCCAATAAACATCTTACTGTCAACGTGAGATGTGGAAGATAAGCTGGATTTCTGACTTGACAGTAAGTCACTTTACAACTATAAAAGCCACAGCAAAATTCTGCAAAGTAGAAAGCTTCTATACATTCTCCTGGAAATGTGTGGAGTTTCTCCCATGAATAAGGACACCTATTCATTAACCCAGGGGTTAAGTGAAGAAATCTGTGTACATTATTGTCATTTTAGTGGTAAGTTACATTTGGCTCCTATTCAATACTATTTCTTTTGCTAGCTTTAATATAGACACCTTGATATAGTGCACTGTTCTATGTTATGCTGTAATCTACTAGTAGTTCTTTTAGTTTTATACTGTGTAGTAAGTAATTCTGATTAAGATCTTTCATCTGTTATATTTTTCCTGTTCATTTTGTTATTAAACAATTCATTTTTATAAATGTATCTGATTTGCCATCATTAGGACTTGTGGGCCAAAATTATTCCTAAAATTTAAACTATTGCCAAATTCTGAGGCTAAGGAAGAATTTACCTTCATCTGAACCCATCTCTCTGAAAGAGTTTAAATACACAGAAGAATCCTTTCTGACCCTCGGACTCAGCAGCAGGGCTTCTTTAATAAATTTTGTCTGAAGCTTCCACTCTCCCCACGACACCCTGGCACAGGGTGCCCAGAGGAGCTGTGGCTGCCCATGGATCCCTGGAAGTGTCCAAGGCCAGGTTGGTTGGGGCTTGGAGCAGCCTGGGACAGTGGAAGGTGTCCCTGCACACCTTCCGGGGGATTGGAATGACATGAGCTTTAAGGTCCTTTTCAACCCAAACCATCCTGTGATTTTATGATTCTGTGCATGCACACATGGATCTGCGAATGCACATCTGCCTGCTACTCGTGTGCACCCTTCACATGAGCGAGCATCCTGTGTATGCTTACACAGCTTCTACTTCTAGCACAGACAGCTGCTGTGGCAGCAGTCCCTGTACCTGCGACAGTCCCCCTCTGAATGTCTACTCACAGCCTTGCAAGCCCACGTGCAACTCACATTTGGGGCAAACATCCAGGTGATGGGCAGGCCAGTGGGGATGGGGAAAGGCACGTTGCAGCGCAGCACGATGGTTTCATCTGTGTAGGTCCACAGGTCCTGCACTGGAAGCATTGACAGGCTCATGAGCTCACATCTGCACATGCAGACAGAGGTGATAGTGCTCCTGTGCTGGCTGCAGGGATGGGTAGGTGAACACTTGGGCAGGTGCGCTCAGCATGGGATCATTGGTGAGAAATGCAGGGAGTCCCCAGAGATTTTTGTGGTGAAATCCTGTCTTTTGCATCAACTTTGCTCACTAAAATCTCATTATAATACTGAACACACCTCCATCCTAAAAGCTACCTGCCCCCAATATATGACCACCCCTTGCTGAGCACACATTCTGCACCTTTCTAGCCTAGACCTTTAAAAGCAAAGTGAGACATTTTACCTCAATCAGTACCAAAAGTGTGACTGGAGTCACTCAAGTGCCACCAAAACATAAAAAACTGTACAAAAATAACCTAAGAATGGGGGGAAGTTGAGGAAGATTTCCTTACCCTTAACACAACAGTCTCATGGCCCCATACCTGGGCAATCCAGGGCAAACTGACAGTCCACGAAGCGGCAGGTAGCACACTGGAAGACTCGGGCAGCTGGCTGGAATCCTGAGAAAGAGAGACTTGGTGGTCCCAGGGAAGTGGGAGATGTACTAGAAGACAGGGGAAGGCAAGACAGAGGGATGGGCACTCACCACAGGGTGGGATGCAGGCTGGAACTGGTGGGGAAGGAAGCAGCGTTAGACTGGGCATCACTGGGGACCCACATCCTTGTAAATGAGCTGTCAGGATTCAGCCTTTGTCCAGTCCAGATGGGGTCCCTGGGAGTTTCTCTAGGACAGGGGTTCCCAGGGTGGTCCCATACCTTCCCCCAGCAGGCTCAGCTTCGTCCAGATTGAGTTGACAGCTTCCTGCAGAGACTTGTTCAGAGGTTCTGGGGCGTCCCAAATGTCCAGATAAGACAATGTGTCCTCCCCTTAGTCCCCATAAACCTTTCCCAGACCCCACAGATCCCTTGTACAACTCACTGTGATTCCATATATCCTTCCTGAAGTCAGATATATCCCCAAATATCCCCTCAAACTCCCCAAGAAGCTGTATACCTTGAAACCCATATATCCTCAGGATTCCCCAAATATCCCTTTACAGCTCCCAGACCTTCATATATCCTATATTTCACCTCCACCCCATCCTCCTTCAAGGCCTCCACATCCTATCCCCCTTGCCCCATGTCTCATGTCCCATGTCCCGTATCTCATGTCCCTCACTCTGCTCACTCTTGTCCTTTTGCTCTTCTATAAAATACATAGCATCCATGATGATGTCCCGAAGTTCCTCACGCTGTCCTGACCCTGGAATCAGTACAGGTTAGAGCTGGAGTTTCAGGGATGGGAAGGTCCAGTAAGTTCTGGGGATTTCTGCAGTTTCCTGGAGTCCTGATCAAGGTTTAAGGGACACTGGGAAAGGTCAAGTGTCCCTGTGGATTCCTAAGGTCCTAGGTAGGGTCAAGGGGTCCCCAGTGTGTCCTTAGTCACAGTTGGGTGATTCTCAGGGTTCCAGGCAGGTTTGGGATTCCCCAAGGTCTCTGGGGGTCAAATCAGGACTGAGAAGATCTTGGCATGGTTGTGAGTCCCAAGGATGCTTGTCTGGGGTGGGTCCCCAGAGTCCCCAACTTCCTGGGATCCTGCTCAGTGTCACTGTGAGGGCCTTGGTTGAAATAGGAAACCCCAGAGGGCTCTGGGGTGCTGTTCAGGGTGGGGATCCCCTTTGGGATGGATGTCCCTGGTGGAAAGGAGGGACCAGTCAGGACAGAGGTCCTTGGGCAGGATCTCTGTTGGGTTTGGTGTCCCTAGGGTCCCAAGACGTACCTACAGTGATGGAGGCAAGTGGTTTAGCAGCCTCAACAAGGGCCTCATGGCATTTTTTATGTCTAGGGTCATTGACAGAGGCCCCAGTAATGTCACGGCAAAGCCGTGCCCGCTGAATGGGAGGCCCAAAGCAGAGCAGGCAGGGGTGCACCTCGGGGAGGCAGGACATCAGGACCCACAGCCATAAGCCAGGGTTTCTAGGGTGCCAGGGGACTAACATCAGCATCAGGGCCACCAACCACCACTCCATGACCCCAAACCTAGCACCCAAGTGCCTGAATTCCCTGGACAAAGGCAGGGTTCCAAAGTGGAACCCAGGCGCCTGGGTCGCCAGGGAACCAGGTAACGTGGGAGGCCACACTCTAGCCAGCCACACTGACCTCACACCAGCCAAAGGTGTGGGGCAGAACCCAGCAAGGAATGTGCAAGCCCCACGTTTGAGCAGGAAGAACTGAGCCAGCCCAAGGCTACAGCAGCACCGCTGCCAAACATGGCTAAGACTGCCTGGGACATGGCGTTTGTATGTGTGTCCTGAGGAGACTCTTCTGCCTCTCTTCTATATTGTATTCTTGAGTAGAGGAATACACACCTGGTGCATCTTCAAGGTATTAGATCATTCAGCTCTCCAAAACAGAGAGGGAGAGAAAGAGAGAAACTACAAAATGTTATCCTTAACTACAAAGCAAAAGACTCAGAAAGCAGCTGTTGGTTTTACAGGGACAATAGCTCCTGATGCAGGAAACAACACATGAAAGTGTTTGCAGGTGAAAACCAAGCATGAGACTAAAGATTCATGTGAAACCCCAGCACCACTAGAAGGCAGAAGGTGCTGTAAGAGCTGACCTGGCATGTGCCAAAACATTTAATAAATGCAAGTTGCTATTTCCATCCAGCTTGCAACTGTTCACTTTCATCCCTGTCCTGTTAATGAGCATGGAGATAGTGACCCATCACTGGCAGACATGGTCACTATGCAGGTATCTGACAAAGCACATGGTGACAAAAATAACATGATGGTCCAACAGCCTAGGCTATTCAAACCCAATGCTTGCCAATTCTCTCCTGCGGAGCAGAAACTAAGATGAATGCAGGAAATGTTGGAGAC
>VZTI01004428.1:4561-27809 GCA_013397865.1 Struthidea cinerea
TCTCTCTCTCTCTCTCTCTCTCTCTCTCTATTTGGACCTGCTGCTACTTCCCAAACTTTCTTCCTGCCTTTCTTTCTTTTTGTCTCTCCCCTGATTTTTTCTCATTGTCTGGTCCCTTAACAGATTTACATGCAGAACAGAAATGTTCTGTAGTGTTCACAGCTGTATGATAAGCTCTGCTTTTAATACTCTTCTCCTGGCCACAAAGACTTGCTTTCACAAGGGAATGACTCATTCTGCACTGCATTCTAATCTAGCAAGTTTAAATTTCACTGATGGCTTGAGATCAACTTCTTGTAAAGGAGTCAGAATTGGCTCCCTAGCAGCTTTTCAAAACTACTTTCCAAGATACTGAGCTTTCTACTTGAGATCAGATAGTAGAATCTTCACAGAAAGGTGGTGTATCTAGCCTTGTACTGTAATCGATGCTGAAATCTCTGAAGTATGCTTATCACACTGCCTTGAAAACTGCAAGCACTCATAAAACAAGCTATATGGGTTCCAGAGCTGCCAGCCATTGAGTGAAGCACAACTTATTCCCTAACTTCTTTGTTCCCTACCACTTCTTCCTCCCACCCTCAATTGTATTTCTACGTATTGAAAAGATGCCCCTGATGCTTCTCTTCTGCAAGCTAAGCAGCTCTAGCTCTCTCAGCTTCTCCTCAAATGAGACATGCTCCGAGCTTTTACCTTACTCATCTTTGTGGCCCTTCACTGGACTCTCCAGTGAACTGGACTCTTCCCACATCTCTTTTGTTCTGGGGAGCCCATAGCTAGCTCCAGCACTACAGATGTGTCTTACCAGTTGTCCTGGTTCCACCAGCACCCTCTGGGCAGTGTCTGCAAAGCTGCCTCCTATAAGATCACACTTATCCTAATGCAGTGGTCCAGCTTATCCAAAGGGAGCATTTTGGACATGGACACAGCTCAGCTGTTGCCTAAACAAGGTAGGAATAGTTTACTAGAATGTATTTATGATCCTTTTCCGGGATAGGGATTCCAGATCAAGACCTTCCAACAAATAGTTTAAATAATCTTTAGATGTATCTGGACTCTCATAGCTGCAGCATTGTTTCATCAAATGATCAAATGATCTAGTCTCTATAATGGTGCTTATAGGGTAAATCTTCAGCATGAGGGAAAGAAATTGGATCCATTGGAGATCTGATAATTTTTTTATTAATACTTTAAAATAATTATTTTCAACAAACAAGCCTAGGAGTTTTATCTCTGAAAAAATTTCATTAGCAAGTTGTTATTTTTTACCTATTTAATTAAATAAATATAATGCTGCAAGCAGTCTGTTATGTCATGAGCATATCTAATTGCTCTTTTTTCCAGGTCCAAGCTGAGGTTAAGAAAATGCTTTAAAAGTTTAAATAGATCATTTATCACTTGGAGGCTACCACTGTAATCTCCCATCTTTGTTTTTAAGACAATGAGATAGCAGTTGCATTTTTCTTGCTAAAAGATACCTTTATGGACATTACATTTTAGTATCCACACTTACCTTACACAATTCTTGAAAAGTGGATACAGGAACCTCTGGAAGAAGCCGTAAATTAGAACATTCTAATAAAAATTTGTCATCAGGAGCTGGTGAGTACACTGACTACCCATTTTGAAATGCAAATTGAAAGGGATTCACTCAAAAATGTGTTCAAAAGGAAACCAGTGTCTGCAAGACATGCCAAGCAGGAAATGTCATGCCCTCTCTGTTCATTTACCAGAGATATCTTTCTTTGGTACTACTCAGGACATAGACTCATGACCATGGAAGGTCCAATCTGACTGCCCATGCCAATGGGTAAAGGGCTACTGGAGAAGCCCAGATGTCCCTTGGATGGTGAAGAATTGCTTGAGGGTCTGCTGGACTTTTGTGAGGAGGCAGTTGGCACCAGCTCAGCTGTCTTTCACAGAACTGACTTTGATCCTGCTTGTGTTGTCATGGTAACATGAGGGTCTGATCAAATGAGCCTTAATCACTGAGTTAGGAGCCGACCTCTCTACCTCATGGGAAACAACATGAGAGAAGACAAGGAATACTTTTTCCAAACAGAAAGGTTTGGACAATTCTCTTGACCACTCCATGTCAGTTTACAAACCTCTTTTATCTGGCTTGGACTTGCAGTATTGCAAATGTGTATGCAGGGGGAAAACATCAGAAGAATATTTACTATAGCTGTGGTTTAACTCCAGCCAGGAACCAAGCCCCATGCAGACCCTTGTGTGTCTTTGGCTGCCTGCCATGGCTGGCTAGCTCGGGGGTGAGATTCCGAGCTAGCACAGCAAAATAGCAGATTTTAGACCACACTTTAAAAGCCGGCCAAGCTGTCTGTGATTTCCCTTTCTCTGGCTACGGATTCCTCTTGGTGAGCACATACATCCACGGGGATTTGGGTTTGACTCCCCCCCTCCCCCCGGAGAACAAAGGAATGCGCGAACCGGAGATGCTGGAGGAGCTGGAGGTGTTTATTCGCTCGTCCCCGGCAGCAGTCTGGCTGGGGGCTGCTCGCTTCTCCCGGGTCCGGGGTATGGGGCGGGGCTTACAGCAACAGCCAATGGGGAGGGAGAGAACCCGGGGCCAGCCCAACACCCCTGGCACCGCAGGGGGGAAGGGAGAAACCAATACACATTTGTATAGAGATAACATAAACCGAGGGGGTTCTCTCAGGCGCAGGTCTGTCCCCCCAGGCCCTAGGCTGGCAGGTTTGCCAGGACGTCCCAACACCCTTGCTCACTCCCCCACCAGTGGGATTGGGGAGAGAAGTGGAAGAGTAACAGGTAGAAAACTTGTGGGTTGAGATCAAGGCAGTTTAATAGGGAAAGCAGAAGCTGTGTGCGCAAGCAAAGCAAAACATGGAGTGAATTCACTGCTTCCCATGGGCAGGGAAGTGCTCAGCCACCTCCAGGAGAGCAGGGCCCTATCATATTTAATGGTTACTTGAGACTCCATCACTCCAAATGTTCCTCCCTGCTTCCTTCTTCTTTTCCCTCTTTCTATACTGAGCATGATCCTATATGGTCTGGAATATACCTTCAGTCAGTTTGGCTCACCTGTCCCAGCTGTGTCTCCTCCCAACCTCCTACACACCCTCAACTTCCTCACCAGCATGGCAGTATGAAAAGCAGGAAAGGCCTTGGCTCTGTGTAAGCCCTGCTCAGCAACAACAAAAACATCTCTATATTATCAACCCTGTGTTTGGCACAAATCCACAGTACAGCCCCACACCAGACACTGTGAAGAAAATGAATTCTACCCCAGCTGAAACCAGCACTGTTATAATGTCTTTATTTTTTGAATACAAAGAGGTTACAGGAGCATTTATGATTAAGCCCTACTATAGCACAAAGGTCTAACAGGTTTTGCCAAGGTGATTCCACATCAGCTTTTTTGTGCACATAACTACATTACTTAAAAAAGGGAACATTTTACAGTCTGAAGCAACCTTGCCACAGCAGACTGGAATACCATAACATTTTTGACATTACAAGTTACCTTATGCTGGTCTCAGTTCTGGCATGGCAAAATTACTTCTGATTTCTAAACCATTACATTTAAAGATAGCTCTTCTATTCCTGATAGCATTGCAAAATGTGCATGTAAATATGCCTTCAAAGAGGAGTTTCATAAACAGGAAAATATTTAGTAATGGCTGTGAAAAACTGAAAAGATAAACATTCACAAATAATTCTGGGTTATCATTAATTTTTTTTAAACGTAGCACGGTGAAATCAATGTGAGAGCAGAATAACTTGATGTAAATCTAGTTAATGAACAAAATTTGGGCATTATAGTGCTGAATTAGCTGATGTCAGTCAAATATATGTCTGAAATAAATATATGGGTAGGCACAAGACTGAGAAAGAGAGATAATACCTCATATTACAAAGTGATGACTCCCTTATCTAAGCCATTGAAGTAAGAGGGAAAAAGTAATCAAAGAGTTAGAGAGCCTCCAAAAAACAGTGAGCCTATGCAGAAGAGACATGAAGGATCACATAATAAAGATCAGGGAGTAAAGTTTCTGCTTTTTAAGGCAGAAATAAAACAGAAATCAAAGAAGATGCTAATTTAAAAAATAAAATAAATAAAAAATCAATAGAATCTATCTTTGGGTACAAGCCAAGTGATTTTGTACACTGAAACAAGGGAGGGTCTTTCATGTATTCCTGCGGGAAAATGTCACACAATGGTGGAGCAGAGGTATTTTGCCATTGCCTGTAGAAAACTAGAATTCATCTCTGACAACTACAATATCTCCTTCAACATATTTCAGCTGCCATATAACATCAAAGGCACTTCAGTCTCCTGCTGAGTGTGTTCGAATGGTGCATTTCCTTTTTGGAAAAAATCCACATGGCCTTTTGTGCCTATTACTGTTTGGATATAGAATAAAGGAGGGAAAGAGGCAAAGTATTATAAATAAAATATTTAGGACATTAATATGACAACTATGAAATCAATATTTCCTTGATGTGTTTACAGTTGCTGTCAATAAAATGGAATTAATTTAATTTGTATGTTTAATTAAACCCATGGATAATTAAAATGTCAATGAACCCTTTTTAGACAGAACATCTTTGAAAGTTTGTAGAGCTATAATGTGAAACTTATGTGTGAAAAGCTCTGCAATAACAGGTTCTGGCCATTGAGTCTTTCTTTTGTTTTTGTCATTACAGTTTGAGAAGGAAGATTCTTGCAAGAAGACTACCAGAAATGGTTACAACACTCTTTCTGCTTTATTTCTCAATCTAAATCAGAAGAGGGGAAGTTTACATTTCCTTCTTATTTTTTCTTAATTTTTTTTGTTTTGGGGATTGTCTAAATATTACTCAATTAGCAGTGCTTTTTCCTTAGAATATTTGTTATTTTTAAAGTTAGGTAGTGGGCCAAGGATGAAGAGATATTCTCAGGCTTAAATAATTTACTGTCAAATAGCAACACACAAATCTCCAAAGAGCAAGAACACAAGTGTAAATTTTCTGACAATTATTATTTATTGTATTTATCTTTCACTCTTTTTGACAAAGATGAGGAAAGGTCACAATACTTAATAATTTTTCTTTGCCTTCACAGGTTCAGTTTTTTTCCCTGAAGTTCTCAGCATATTTCTATAGACCTTGACAACTTTACTTTCTCAGCAAACTTTCTCTCAGGTGGGAAGCTATGTAACATTCAAGATAATTTTGTTTTCTACTAAGTATTTACAAAGTTGAAATTGAATCATTCTCTTTTGCAAACATTTGGTAACCATATTGCCTCTCTGGCTGAAGGTTCTAACACTGCAATTATTTCCTGCAGACTGATATTTCAGTACATGGTGATTTCCATTCGGAAAAGCATTGAAAGGTAGGTTGCTTCCTTATTTTCTGGGGGCTACATTTAACATATTCTTAAATGAAACAAACAAACAAATGGAATAGAAGAAGGGCAGGAAGGAAAAATTAGTAAGTAAAAAACAACAAAGAAAGAACAATTTAGACTAGATGGAAGTCTGACTCAAAAAAAGGGAACAACAAAAGCTTTGTCTGTGCTGGGGAAAAAAAGGTAGCTTAGCACTGCTGTCATTACTTCTGAGAGGGAGGCTCAAGGTCCCTGTGGCTGCAGAGCATGCTTCAAAGAGCTGCTGAACATCACTAGTCGATTTAGTTCCAACTGTCTGAAATACAGTATTCATCTAGAAGTGTTCATTGTCAGGGCTATTTTGTTGAAAAATAAGACACCTGTTCTATCTAAATGCTTTTGCTGTAAGCCAGATGGGGACAGCACTGCTGCACAGAAAGTGATGTGGTTTTGGGATTGTTGATTTGAGCTTTGGACACAGCCTTTACTGGCAGTGGTGGCTGAAGTTGGGAATGAATAGCCTTTGCCTTAGGAGAGCCCCAGTATTTAATTGCAGTAGAAATGAAGTCACCGAGAAAACCTGGCTACAGTTCCAAGTCCAACATAACCCTTTGGTGGCTGAAAGTATGAAACATGGAATCCACAAAATGTAACTCTTCTAGCAACTTAGTGTGAGCACTACAGAGAATAATACAAGAACAGTGAAACTTTTTCTGTGTCTTCCAAAATATGGGAAATATACATTCCTTTGGTAATGAATCTTATTAATGTCTATGTTAACACTAATATAGTAATAGGGAAAAAAAGAGCTCAATTCTAATAATCTCCTTTGCAAGCATTTTGTCATTTGTTTTAACATATAACTCCAGAATTGAAAACAGTTTTTAGGGCAAGAAAACACTATTATAACAACACAAAAGAAAGTAAAGATCCTCATGGTTTGTATGACATTTCTCATCATAAAAGTATTTTTAATACCATAGTTAAACAGATGTAATTATTATGGTTATGAATATGACTAGTTTATTTCACACTATTACAATATGATTGCAGTCATGAATGAACTTTCAGGGTAGGCTGTGTTGCTCCTGTCTGAAGTGGTGGTTTGCTGAGGCATGGAGCCAGCCTAGCTGCTAGCTGGCCCTGCAAGGTGAGGGTGCAGCCTTCCTCCTCCTCACTTTGCACTTCTGGGGCTCACCTTTCTCCCCAAACCAAGCTGATTCACTCACTGCGTGGGTTGCTAAGAAGGTGAGAAAAAAAGGTGAATATTGAATTAATAACATGTTATATACTTTACATTTTACCTATTTTTTTAATAGGTACATGTGTACTCTATAGATCAATTTACATTGCATTATTTATATAATGTAATTTAGACTATGCTAAAATTGCATTAAAATTATAAGAGTTTGGCAGAATAGCAGCTCTCCAGAGCTCAGGACATGCTTCATTATCAGCAGACTTTTAGCTTTAATTAATATTTATAAAGGAGTGTGGGCATAATGAACTGCAATGCAGTTGCAAATGCACTCAAGTACATCAATTTTTAGGTCATTTTATTATGGGCTAAATCCTGATGTCTTTAGGAACTTCTACTAGAACTTTGTTCAGTAAGCAACATGTTTATGGTATGGCCTAGTGATATTTCCAAACGTCTCCAGCAATTGTGCTGGAAGTGGGCAAGAATCACAGAATCTGTCTGTGAAATCACACATTATCTCATGGTGTGCAGACAGACAGGGATGCAGGCAGGTGAGATCTGAAATGGGTGGAATTAGGTCTGTATAGGCACACTTTGGGCCCACAGTCCAGACCAGGGTCATGTCAAGAAAAAAGTATTTTATAAAACCTAAAAACATGTGACATGGAAGACAGGTTTTCTGAATGCAGAAAGAGAATTTTGAACATGAATAATTTGTGTTGCAACTGTTTAGAGTTCATTTCTGTTCCTTCTGCCCTGGTTTTCAGTCAAGAAAGTCTTTAACAAGGAAGTCTTTAATGAGCCTGTTTTTTTAAAAAAATCTCTTTTTGCCAGTATGTCAGAAAGCTGCCTTAATAGTGTGTATCAGATCTCTTTAGTTTCACCTTTAAAGTCACGCCTTTCACTCACAGAAGCATGAAAAATTGTTCAATTTTAAGTATCATTCATAGCACCTGGACCCTTAATGGAGCCATGAATATTCACAGGAGTATCATGCAATTAATTGGAATTGTAAACTCAAACTTAATTACAAAAAAAATGCATTCTAGAAATGTTTCGACTTCAGACTCTGAAAACTCCTTCTGGTCCTGTTGTTTCCTACCAGGTTCAAGTATAGTATCTCTGGTAATATCACTATAAATAAACCTTGTAAGAGTGACAATTTAATGGTTAATATTATTACAAACCTGAGTGCAAAGGGCAATGGTAAGTCAAAATAAATCAGTTGAAAGAAGGTAATTACAATTCATTATTTGTTTCTAAATTTGTAAGAAGATTATATTTCAGTGGATGTATATTTTTCTGCTGTAAACTTCATGCAGTCACGTGTAGAAGACAGAACACTTCCGAGTGTGATATGACATGGAGCGCTCCTGGGATTTGAGTCACTTTTACCATTTCTGTCACTTATTTATCACTAATTCATGGGAGCTGTATATGACATCCGCATGGAAGTTGTACTGTTTAAGGATGGGAGGTAGGAAGGATTTCACTGGCACTTTTTAAAAACACTATCTGATGGATGGGAATATTATAAAATACGATTTTGTGCCTTTAGAGCACCTAAGGGAAAATCATTTAAGCAGCTGATAATAACCAAAATGGACAGTCTAGTAGTCAATTGAACAAAAACATGTTCCTCTCCCTCCCCCATCCTGCTATAGATTTCTGAAAGATGATAAGTATTGCTGTAACTGGAATTTATTCTTTTGGATAATGAGAATGTGAGTAAAAAGAGGCCATAAAGAAAAAATCAGAACCTTGCATGTGTTAAAACAGTGGTAATTACAGGACTTAAAATAGTGGTAATTTTTAGCTGCACGAAAGAGTTTCTGTTTTTCCCTGCCAAATATTGTTCCTCTCATAAGAATAAAATAGTGATTTTTTTCTTGCTATGAGACTCTGACTATGCCCTCTCCCTCAGTAGCTCTGGGCCTAATTGACCATAACGATTACACATTACAACCAGCAGGAAATCCATCAACTCTTCAGGAGCTCAGTGCTGGAGGGGGAGGATGATGGGTCATGTTGCTTGTGAGAAGGTAACAAAAATAATGACCTCTCCTTCAAGCCTAGTCTAAAACTGTTTTGCTGCTTGCTTTGATTGAAAGAATTTAGGGGCAAGTGAATTACAAAGTCTAGTTCATGGCTAGAAAATCCGAGCTCTTTGACTGAGGTAGCTTTTAGGTACAAAGCATGTTCTTCAAAATAATCTTTTTCATCCATTTTTAGTAGAAACTCCTCTCCTGTCTGATTCAGCTCACAGGAGTCTGGAATACATCATCACCAATACTAAAGAATTTAAGACTCTGTACACAGTAAGCCCATCTCTATCTTAGAAACTTCTTGTAGTGCCAGCCCCCATGATGAACCACCTTGCCCTCCCTCACCAGTCATCAGTGTTTATCAGAGATGCAGACCCCTGGACTACTGAAAATACCAGTCTTGACAGAGGAAATTGTTCGAAGCAGAGATAAGCTGGATGATATGTTGAAAACTGATCCCAAAGGATTGGTCGCAACATTATTTTGAGGCTGGTGCCCTTAAAAAAAACACGTATTTTATTCAGCTCACCCCTCAGGAGAAGGTCCAAAACTTGATTTTGCTCAAAAATTTTAGCTTCATCAGGTGAAGGCTAGCAGAAAAGGAAGGAAATGTTTGTGTCTGTTTGGAGTGAAGAAGGAAAGTTGAGACTTAAGATATTATTAAATGATACTGTTACAAGCTCCACAAAGCTCAACAAAAACTTTCTTTGAGGACTTGAATTGCATTTTTCATCTTTATAAAAGTAAACGTTGTTATCACTTCCTCAAAAAACCCCAATTTTATAGGTTGGCAAAAAATGACTGCAGATATTAGTGTTTTATTCTGCTGTGCAGTGTTAGGATAGTTTTTCTGTCATATGGTAAAAGTTTCTAAATGTCATTGAATTTGTTCCATAAAGCATATGGAGACGTAAAACAATTAATGCAATAATATTTGGGTGGCTTGGAAACACAGATTGTTGATAGTGATCACACAAGTTGCTTCAGCAGGAGTTAGTGAGGACGTGGTCTTGTTGATATTAAGCCCACATTAGCAGGAGGTCTGCTGCTGGCAGACCAGAATCAAACACACTGAGCTCCCTTCAGCCTTATCCTCATTATGTCTATGACCTAAAGAGCCATGTGTGACTGAGACCAGCCCCAAAGCTGCTCTGCCTCTAAAGATGTGCATTTCCACGACTTCCAAAAAAGAAAAAAAATAAAAAAATGTGGGACCTTAAAAAAAAGACCATTTTCTTTCCCATTCTTCTATTCTGGTATTAATCTATTTGTATGCAGTTTCCAAAGAACTTTCTCTGTCAGAGAATAGTAGGGAATAGTACCACAGGGAACAGCAAAACCAAGGAAGATTGACAAGACTAGAAATGATGAGTTTTGTTATAATGTCCCCTGCAGAATGGTAACATTTCTATGACAGCCTTCATCCCTTCATCATAATTTATGTTATAAAAAGTGATAAAAGACATTTCTTCCATATCCTTATTTTTTTTTTTTTTTGGTTAAGACACTTTCCTTGAAGAATATGAATTATTTCCATGGAATATTTCCAATTAAATGCAATTTTTGATTTCTTTTATCCTTGCAGGAAAACCTTGAAAAAAGTCACCACCTTGTTAACTCCAAACACAAGAGGGAAGAATTTAGAAGTTTTAACAGAAGATCTGAAGTTGTAAATGGAGAGCAGAGAGGGGGTCAGTTTCTAAAGATGGAAAAGTCTTAAGTTGAAATACCATGGGCTGACATTTTCAAAATAAAGATTCTTTTCTCATGTTGAGCCTATCAAGTGAAAAAAAAAAAAAAGGAGCCAGTTTCCTGAAGAGTATTAGCCATTCTGACAAACAGAAAATATCAAAATTATTATTTTTTATATGGTATCAGTCAAAACTAGAGCGAAGGGAAGTTTTCCTGCATTACACAAACATGGCACAAATTGCAGGAGGCAAATCTGTCATTAATGGAGAATCTTTTCACATTTCTGTTTTGAGGCAGATTTACAGACAATAAAAAGAAAAGAATATTAGTGTAGCAGAGTTTTTATTGCAGAAATATTCTGTTCCCCAGAAATTAGTTGCAATAGTATGTATCAATTCAAGTATGTTTGCCCCTTATTCTGCATTTTTTCTGCCACTAACAAAATAGTTGTCTATAGAAATAAACTGCTACTTCTTACCAAAAAAAAAAAAAAAAAAAAAAAAGGACAAGTTATTGCAGTTAGTAATTTTAAACCTTTACCCTTTANAAAGAGGACATGTATGGCATATTACAGGTTTTTCTTTTGATTTAACTGGTGGGGAAAAAAAAGGTAATTTCATCTCTATGATTTTAATGAATAAATCATAACATTTCTCACCAACTAAAAGTCGAAGTCAAAGCTCTGTGCCATAGGAAACAGAAACTTTTTAGAAATCCTTATAGGCTTTGTGGGGCAAGCAAACTCTTTTTCTACTTACCTATATTTGCTGTTTTCGCAACAGCTGGATGTTATCATGTACATAATGTGTTTTAACAATGTCAGATTTGTTGACAGGAAAATAGCCCCCTTTTACTAAAATTTAGTTGGCCTGATGATCCTCTGCTTCAAAAATTTTAACACCTTTCATACCTACATGATGAGGGTTAGAATGATGACGAAGGCTTTTGTGAGAGGAGAAATTTTGTTTAATAGTGTACCTTAGGCAAAATGTGGCACTGGTAGAATGGCTGGAGAACATTCATTCCAGGAAATGTAGTGGGGACTGGCATGACAAAAATATGTTTTTCAAGAGTATATAATGCTTTGCCTTTCCAAAGATTTGGGCAGCAGAAATTAGCAGAGATTCTTGGAGAAAACAATATAATTTCACAGAGACAAATGAAATCCTACATGGCTTAAATGAACCTACAGCACACATGGGTACCTGGTTCACAATTCAGCACTGTATTTTGTGGAATTTTTTCCCTCAGTTTTGGAAATGTGGCACTGCAGCAGTTTATGTATGGAAAAAATAAAACTGACATTATTTTAAGAAAGACTGCGTATTTTCTGCTATCTACTCCTTTCACATGACCATGGGGGTAGACAGTGAAGTCCCCCTGGAAAGCTATTGTGCAGAAACTCAGATGCAGGACAGCTCTTCCACACATTTACTGAACTTGGTTTTGCACACAGAAGGGTTCAACTTCTTCACAAATGCAGAGGCTGATGGACACAGTCATATATCGAATTCTCACTGCTCACCTTACAAATGAACTCTCCGGAGTGTTGCAGTGTTGGGACTCTTAACTCTGTCCTATGCAGTTCTGTTCACGCTCAGCTCGGGCTGCCACATGTCTGTCTCTGTGACTTAGAGATAAGGGAATCACCACTTAGGACTATGCACAGGCAGAGTAATCTGCCTTTTCTGGTGTGTATTTACTGATATATTGTGGTGCTGGTCTTCACGCTAGTTTGTGCATTTCCTGAATTTAGTCCAAGAGAAAGACAAGGATTAGAAAGATTTTGCCAAGGGTTATTAAGTTCTGGCGCAGAGGGACAGCACTATCCTCAAGGTAATAGCTGTTTCTGATTAGAAAGAAGCCTCCTTGATATGGTAAGTATCAAAATGCCAAGGTTCTGAGCATCCTTTCCATATTTCGCTTTGAAACTAATGCTATTTTCTGATGAGGTTGCTCTAGCTCCCAGGTGAGATTTAAATTCTTATCCCTATAGACACTTTGATGAATATTTAACATCCATGGGTTTTAGAGGGGTGATTTGCGTACTAAAAGTAAGAACATTTTTAGAGTAACTAAAACTTTATTATGCAAAATATCTTCACATAAGTTAAAATATTAAAAAAGTGATGTACAGATATGTTGTCTCTAAATTGTTACAAAAATAAACAGCTGTCAATTTATCTCACTTCCCTCACTGAAGTTCCTGAAAACTTATTTGAAAGGACTGTGCAAAACATAATCAACTACGTGTTTAGAATATATCTTAATATTCAAGTTGTATTAAGTCCAAGTTTTAAAGGTGAAAAGAAGCCTACAGATTTTATTTTATTCAGTCCTTTTTAGTACATCCATATCTCCTTTCTCTTTGTGCTGGTTTTCATTTGGCATAGTTACACAAAGTTACTATAATGTACCTGTGTTACAAGTGTCCAGGCATTCCTCTTTTGTTTGTCCTTTTCCATAAGTATAAATTTGCTCTGTTTTACTGATGCCTTAACCGTCCTCCTAGAAACAGAGACTAGACAGAATAAGGGAATAAAGGTAGGTATTTATTTGGAAGGCCTTCAAAGGCACACCCTGGGGAGCCAGAGGCTGCTGCCAAGATGGACCCCAAGATGGATGGCAGGTCATGAGTTCTTTACACTTTTATAGGTTTGGTTCATTTACATATCAGGGTTAATTCTCCAATTAAAGCTTCAGTTTAATGATGTAATTTCCCCAAGCTTGCTTCCCCCTTTAGAGTCTTTGGTTTACACAGTTGGGCCTAGGATGGTCTGGGTGTCCTTGAAGAGCAGGCCTGGAGAGGCTTTGTTGTGTCTAACTAGCATGAGAGAGCAGAAGTTAACAGGCTACAAGAAACTTCAGAGTTACACACTAAATAGTACAGAACCTAAAAAATACAAAAGTTAAAACCTAAGGCATCATTACCTGACAGACAAATGGAAGTGGAAGCACTGATCAGGCAATTATGTCCTCAATAGCAAAAACATAAGGGCAGTTTTGTACTTAATATTCAGAGTTAATATGGCAAAAATCCTGATTTATATTGTATAAATACATTATAAGGCAGGAGTGAAAATACACAGAACTATCTCCCATTCCAGCTTGTGAAGCTTTTGTTGGGTTTGTCTACTAACCAAAGAAATCGTCACGGGGCTTGCAGTGGAATTCCTTTTCCTACCACAAATCCTGACATCTAGAGCACAGAAGAGATAAGTTTTGAGGAATGGAAGAAATGAGAGTGTATATACTTTCTTCAAGAACTCGCCTGCATGAGCAAAATGAAACTTCTACCCACATCTACCAACACGGTACGCTGTACATTAAATTCACTGAGCTGGAATGGGAAAAAAAAGCCCATCTAATTTTAATGCTTGCGTGGATGCCTTAAGTTAAAAAAATAAAAACACTCAAATATGAGTGGTAAAATAATGATGAACATTGAATAAATATATACATTTGTAACTAACATAGGGTTTAAGTGAGCCTGTAGAGTAGATGGTCATAGAGATTTGATTCACAGATATATTCTACTTTAATTAAAGCTGTTTGATCCAAAAAATACTATTTCAGTAATGTAACCCAGCTTTCAGGCATCTACCCAGATCTGGTAATGGCTACCCAAAAAGTACGGCTAAAATTCTTAGGACAAAATGTTGCAGATCTGCTGGGTATGCGTACCTTCATCCGGAATATTAGGCAACAAGTTCTTTTGAAATTGGTGACTTACACCAACAGGGCGAATTTGACTTAAGCTCTCTGCAATGACTGTTATGTTACGAAAAACTTCTGGCTGGAGGTGAAGATCCCAAGAAAGTCTGTCCTGATCACCATGCAATGCATTCATTGGCAAATGTTTGCCAGTGCACCTCTTTGTTTGCAGCACAATCTCAAAAGCAGGACACACACTTGTCATATCCCCTGAGCCTAACTGTGGAAAGATACTCTTAAGCCTTTTCTTTCTGTGGCTTCTTGCTGGGCTTTTCTGTTCCACTTTAGATGGACCAAATTAGGTTGACTTTTTCTCCTCTTAAATAAAGAGGGAATTTAAATGAACTTTTGTTGTAGCCAAATCCCTGCTGTCTTAAGAACCTGAGGTAATATCTTTAGCATTATTTATCTTTTCTGATACAGGACAAGAAACAATAATGTCATGTGATGTAAACCTCTCTTATGGTGGAGCTGTGCTTTCCGCTTCCTCCCTCAAGTGGTTTTTCCAAAGTTTCTTCTCTCTCCACTGTAGAGTCCTGTTTCTCAGAGATGGCTTCAAAGAGACATTTTAAAACA
The DNA here is from genome assembly GCA_013397865.1 of Struthidea cinerea. Classification (NCBI taxonomy): domain Eukaryota; kingdom Metazoa; phylum Chordata; class Aves; order Passeriformes; family Corcoracidae; genus Struthidea; species Struthidea cinerea. The sequence goes on from VZTI01004428.1 coordinate 19,137, forward strand.
ATTACGTGAAGTCAGTTTTTTAGGCTTCCCTCTTAGTCCCAAAGCTTTTTTCCCCCATTCAAGTACAATGCTTCTGTTCTTTTTTCTCCTTTTGTACTGCAAATGCATTTTTATGCATATAGATCACAGTCTTAATCTTGCTGTTCTATCTCATCAGCAGTGCTTTTCTCTCATGCTTTTTTATCCTCTGCAACCTCTCTGCGCCACTGTTGCCCCCTTAATAAAACCAGAAATCAGCTATGAATTTATTACCTTGATTCTAATAGCCCAGAAGGTGACATTGTATTTATTTAATCATGTTCAAATATGAGTTCACAAGGGTCAGATGTCATGATGGAGGAGTGTGCATATACATTGAAGTGTGCTGTTGATACAATGTCCAAGTTTATAAAAATTTCACTTCTCAGTTATTTATACATCAAAGTACAAATAGGACTGGTTTGGGAATGTTTCACAGTTGTGGATGAAACCTCTTGAAACAAAATCAGACATGACTAACCTTTTACACACGTCTATCCTCCACAGTGCATGGTGCAACCTTACTTATGAATTCTGTAATCTTCTTTCCATTCCTCCTTTCCCACTCCTTCTCCAAGAACTGCACTGACAATGGCAACAGAATCTTAGTACATTGAACAAACCAGGAAAGAATAGGGTAGATGTTGTCTGGCACCACCCCTTTTAACCAAAAGATTGCAACTGGGATGGAATATCAAATGGAAACTCAGCCTTGATTACCTCACTACTGCAAAGAAAGTCCTCCTTGCATGGTCTTCATCAGTGGGCAGTTCCCAAGCAGGACATGCATCGCTACGTGAAAAAAAAAGTATTTTAGCAGAATAATCTGAAGGTCTTTGTTTTCTTCAAAACATCGAGCGAAGCCCACCTCATCCTCAATCCCTAACTTCCTAAACTTTAAACTGCAAAAACCCCACTCATTACTCTCGGCCCAAGGATAATCGACCAAGAACTTCTGGAGTCACTGGAAGGACTGTCTCTGACTTGAGTATTCAAGGTCAAGATGGTCTTAATCTAACTTTGGGCCAATATTTTTGAAAATGGCACTACTAACAAGCCCAAGAATTCTAGCAATCCTTTTAAGTGTCAGGAGACACTGACAAGTAGCAACACAGAAAACACCGTATGCGTCATTTTATTCCTACAGTTATAATGAAAAGAATACTTTTCAACTCTCTTTTTATTGTGGTTGAAATTGAACAGAAACATCTACATTGCACTCTGGTGCATGAAGGACAAAGGAGCCTAAGAGAGCTGATTATCTTCAGAGAGTCAGGTAAGTACAGCAACAGCCAGCACAGATCAAATGGGAACTACTTCAGAGCTCAGATGAAAAATGAAATGTACAGAAGGTTGAAGCAGAGATGAATTTAGTGACAGTGCTTGAACATACAGGGATGGAGTTAGGAAAGCTAAAGTTCATCTGGAATTGAAGCTAGTAGGAACATGAAGGACAATAAAGAAATGTTTCTGCAAGTGCATTGTCAGCAAAAGGAAGACCAAAGAAAAGTAAGCCCATTGCTCAGTGGGGCAGAGGGCCCAAGAACATAAGTCATAGAGAAGACTGGGTTACTCAGTGCGTTTTTTGCCTCAGTTTTTTCCTAATCTGATCTGCCCTCAGATATTTAAGGTCTTCGCAGAAAAGGATCTGGATGACATTGCTGTCAAGTTGACCATGAGTTAGCAAGGTGCATTTGCAGCAAAAAAAGACTAGTTGCATCTTGGGATGCATTACCAAAATTGTATTCATTAGACTGGGGGGGGAGTTACTGACTATTTATGAGTTACCAAAAGCAGGAGACTTGCAAAGCAGACCTTGAGAAACCTCATCACGTTTCACAAAAGCAGACATCTTATTAAAACACTCTAGAGGTCTGGAAAAGCTATTTGTCAACAACTGCTAGATTCAAGGCTTCTTAAATAGTGAGCTGTAAAAGAGAAGTGATGTCCTTCTTTACAGAATAGCCTTGTGTTTGCTTAAAGTCAAGAGCAGCGTTTTTTTCTTCAGGTGGAGCCTCCTCTGTTGATTCCACTCAACAGTGACAAACGGCGACAAAACAGAGTAAAAATCAGGTTTTCTCTACTTAGGGAAATTGCAACTTTAATTCTCTCTTTCACTTCAGGGAGAAAAAACCCCCAACATTTAAGAAACTATATGATCCTTACGAATACTTCTACTTTTTTGCAAGCATTCTGATTTATTTTGAACTGGTTCTGAGTACAAGGGTGTCTTTGGGCAATCCCTCTTTTACTTATGCAAGGGACATTGGTAGGCATCTTATTTGACCTACTGATGTGCTCTTTTCTTATTTTCCTCTTCTCAGAGAGTACATTTCTCTACTGCAAACTCCCTTTCATGCCTTTTGTTATGATGATTAATAGATTAAATTTGAAAACAAAGACACTCACTCAGAACCTGCTGTAATCTTGAGTGGTAATTTCCACTGATATGCTATTGTATACTGCAACTGAGTCCAAACCCTTCAGTATCAAATAACCTTTTTAGGAGGAAGACCAAAGTCCTTATTCAGATTGCTTCTTGCTCCCGTTTAAAATGCTGAATGATCTATCTGATAAAAATGTGAGGCATTTCACTGAGAGGTCCTAAATATCTCTTATCATAAATTTTACTTGAAAGCTAAAATGCTAAAATGGAGCATGCAAGAAATCTGCACCCTGTCCACCTTGCTAATGTGAACACGTGGGCTCCATTTTGCCCTTCATGTCTGTCTGCAGACCAGGACCATTCATTTCGTGATGCAGTCTTTGGCAGTGTAATGGATGGGCTAAATGTGACACCGCAACAAGTTTTACTTGTGGTTTCAGTATAGCATTGACATACTTTTGTCTTTCCCAGCAAAGCATTGATGTATTTTGGTCTTTTCCCAGGAAAACAGAAAGTAAACCCCCACGCTTCAATACTTCCACCTGCAATTGCACCATCTGTCTCAAAAAAGCAAACACAACTGAAATCAAAATCCTGTTGTATAGTTTCTCAGACAGTCATGTGTTGGGGTTTTTGGGAGTTCACCTTCTGTTTTCTTTTCTTTCTTGAGGAATTTTCTCCCATACATGTTACCACAGCAACAAATTGCTGGGTGCTTGGGAGAAACAAAAGGCCCGGCTACAAGGGGAGGGGTCTGGGGAGCCGCTCTCTTCCACCTGGGCTGGCTGGCTGTGGGTGCTCTTGGTGTTCGGAGGGAGAGAGGCAGCCATTCGTGGTAGAAAGAGCTATCTGCTGCTGAAGGCTTCTGCCTTCCAGCTGCCTTCCTTCTACCAGGAGAAAACCGGGATTCTCAAGCCCGCCTTTCCCTGTCCCGCTGGGAGCCGCACGCCCTGCCTGCCGAGATCTTCCGAGGTTTCCTGCTGCAGCTCCGGAGATGGATACATCTCGTCTGCCACCCGGGATCTGTGCTCGCCTCTGCTGCTCCAGCCTGCTGTTCCCGAGGATCCGGCCGGGCACCGGGATCAGCTGCCCAGGGGGTTTGTGCAGCCTTTGTTCCATCCCTTCCCGGCTCGGCCGAGCCGCCATTGCCACGTGCTCTCCGTGCCACGTGCTCCGGAGCGCCCCCTGCAGCCGCGGGGGAACCATCGCACCCGCCCCGCTCACCGGGAGCCGCCAGCGCCCCTGCCGGCTGTGAGCGGAACTGCACCCACGGGGAAAGGGCCCGACAGCCGAGAGAGGCTGGCACGGGGTTTGTGGTTCTGTTTGCTGTTACTGCCATAGTTATTGGTGTTTGTTTGCCTTGTTATACATATATATATATAAGTAAAGAACTGTTATTCCTATCCCGCATATCTTTGCCTGAAAGCCCTTTAATTTAAAAATTATAATAATTTTGGAGGGAAGGGGGTTGCGTTTTCCGTTTCAGGGGAGGCTCCTGCCTTCCTTGACAGACACCTGTCTTTCAAACCAAGACATCATGTTACAAAAAAACCTTAAAAATTTGATCCTTTGACTAGTACAGAAGATGTTTTAATTCTTGCATTTGTGAGGAGACCTCTTTTCTCAAGACATCCCTGCAAGTCACCCTTTGCCTTCTCATAGTCTTATTCCATGATTTGAAACAGAAAACTACACCTGGTCCTAAAAACCATTTTTATATCTTCTGCTGCCTTCTACAAAAAAGAAGACTGGAACTATGTTCCTTGTGATTGCTTTGCAGTTTTCTTCATGATAGGTACTTTTGAGTGAGTCATTTCCACCCCAGTCTGCTATATAAAACTTTTCCAGTAAAACAAAATAAAAATGGATACAGAAACACATTTCAAAACACATCTGTAATTTCAAATCTGCTCAGTGTTACTAAGTGCAAGTTCCCACACAGTAATCCTTCCTTGACTGCATGAGCACCATACCCGCGTATCAACCCTGATTCACCATCCATGCTCAGGGTGGTTTTGGTGGGCATGCACACTGTAGGCAGTACCTGGAGTATCAGAGGGAGTGTATGTATCTGTTGGAGTGAAAGCTTCTATGGACTCAGGCCCAGATGAAAGCCAAAGCACAGGAGTTGAATTAAAACCTTTGGACAAGCTGAGATACATGAAGTCATACCAAAGAAAAATAGAAATATAGATTTTTAACTTTTAGTAGAAATACATGCTAAGTGCCTTAAACATTAAAAAGCTGCAGCAGAGACCTAAAACACAGTTCTTTCTGCAGCAGTGTTGCCTTTCCACAGAATTCTTTATTTTAGACAAAATATAGATAGAACGATATTGCTCACATTTTTTAGATTGTGTTCCCATAAACAATAAGAGCCGATAGAAACTGTATACGCAAATCTGTGTAATACCTATGTAGTGCTTACGGCTGTTAGAATTAGACCAGGATAGGTTAAGAAAAGAAAAACTAGAACCGTGTGTTAATCTCATTGGTCAATTAACAAATATAATCCACACTTCTGTGAGAAAGAAGGAATATTAGAAGAAATTAGAAGAAGCAGCTTTTTCTGCCTGCTGTTTGTTGTGCTGCTGTTGCTGCTTGGCTTTATCGTGTAACCCCCTCGAACTCTGCCTTCAAGAAACTACAAGACTATGAAATAAAGAACTTTGCAGAACAGCAGCCTCCTCTGCTCTCTTCTACCCTGGTCCGAGAACGAAGCGTATCCCGTCAAAAGCTCAACATGTATCCAGAGGAAATTTCACCACCATGGGTGGTGTGTTCCCAGTGTGCAGGACTGTCATCAGATGGGACACCTGTAAAGCTGCACAGAGAGATAAAAGCCTTTTCTCTGTCTCACTGAAGGAGAATGATGCCTGGGGGTCTCTATTGTGAGTGGGATTTTAAAACCAGGTTTAAAAATCAGCCATGCACGAAAGCACCTAATCTGAATGAGGACAGGACAGGGCCTTCTGAATGAGAGAAGAGAGGTCAGATCAGCTTTTTGAGAAGCCTACCCTTGCTCTTTATTTCTTGTTCAGTTTGAAGAAACTCTGCAAAGAACTGACAGCGTAGTGCCTGTGACCTGGGAGGTCTGCTTTGAAATCTTAGCACTGAGCGATTGAGAGCCATGTGGCTCAATTTCTAACCAGTTTGCTCCTCCTCATTGGCACAGGAGTACAGGGAAGAGGGTCTGCAGTCTGTTCATCACACGTTATCTCTTCCACCCCTTCCTGCTCAGGGAGAGGACTCCTGACACTCTTGTCCTGCTCCGCGCTTTTCCTCCCACAGGAGACAGTCCTGCGCCAACTTCTCCAAGGTGAGTCCTTCCCACGAGACACAGTTCTTCATGAACCCTCCCACTGGGTGCAGCCCTTCAGGAACAGAGTGCTCTAGTGCAGGTCCCCCATGAGGCCACAGGTCCTGCCAGCAGCCTGCTCCAGTATGGGCTTTCCACTGGGTCACAGCCTTCTTCAAGCATCGACTTCCTCTGGTGGATCGTTATCATTAATTTTACAGTTATAGCCAATTATTTTAGTTCTGCCTGTTTTGTATTACATTATTAATATCGAAGCTTTCTAGTTAGGTTTTGTTTCAGCTTTTCAGTTGGCTATTTTTAAAGCTGAAGGTCTCATTCCCAGGTTTCAAAGAAGATACAGTACAATCTTTCCAAAAGTTTAAAGGAGAATGAGGGAAAAGAATGAAACTTAAAATTACAAGCACAATTATTTCTTGTTTCTGTATTTTTTTAAACTGCTTTTCCTGAGCATTAAAAAGCCAAGCTCATTCAAAAGACATAAAAGACATACTTTTAAGAATATATATATTTGTCTTTGGTAACTAAATGAGATTTGTGTTTGGTAGCTACGAGTCACCATGCAACACCCCAGCATTATATAGTTAAGTTAAAAAGTGGAGTTTAGAGAAAGGCTCTGATGGTGGGGATTATGTTTATCCTTCCACAGACCAGAAATCTGTGTCAGAGGAGAGTGGAGAGGATTGTGCAATGAAAGCTACCTTTAGTAATCTTCCTCAGTTAAATACCAGTGTTTTCTTCTAGCCTACATTGTAAGGCATTGATTTGTTTGCTTCTAATAAGCTAAAGGAAAAAATATAAAATAAGACAGATTTTCTGTAGAGTGAAATACTGGAATTTAGCGGAAGCTTTATCCAGCTTTCTTCTGGAAATTGCACCTGTGCAGCCACATGTTTTTATGGTTTTATTTTCTTCTTTTGGACCTGTTGTGGTTTGAAGCTGGCTAGGTGCCAAGCCCCACAAAATCTTATTTTTCATAAGGGGAAATAAAGATTATTGAGGAAAACTGGAAAACTACAAGGCAAAACAGACACACGCTTGAACAGCTACAGTATAAAGGAGATTTATTACTAACAGAATTAAAAATAAAAAGAAATAATAAGAAAATAAAGCAAACTCCCCTCTCCCCCACCATCCCCTCCTTCCCACCAAAACCTCACAAGGGAAAAACAAAATATAGGATTTGGTCAGTGTTGCATTTCTTAAGAATCTCTTTCTTATGCTTAAGGAAAAGGGTTTATTCTGCTGTACTTCTCCAGCCTGGTTCCAAACTCTCACAGGCAGCAGCCCCACCCGAAATCTGCAGCAGTGAAAAACTTCTCCCACGGTTTAGCAGTCTTTTCATTACTGCCAGCACGGGCCATAGTGGTCCATGGCATTTCAGTATTTCAGGGATGAGCTATTTTGGCCTGAAAACAAAGGCTCTCTTCTTCAAAATCTTTAAAAGCCTTTCACCACTTCTATATAGCCTGGCATAGGCATTCCCATATCTTCATAGGCAGCCCGTGGATCCTCCATTCCCCCCATGTACTTCAAATGGATTAAAGAGACAAACAGTTTGCGATATTATAGTTTTTACCACGGTGTGCAGAAAGCATTTTTAAGCTACGTGCCAAAAGTGCCTTTACCCTCTTCTTCCCCGCTGCCATCTTGTCTCTGTCCCACGTGACTTACTTCCCCTTCCTCTCTGACCTTGGAGTCTCCATGTTAAGGAACTGATCTTGTTTGGGCTTTACACTGGAGAAAGCCTCGCTCCCTTGTATGCTGCTGGCTGCATGGGGTCTCCTTCGGTTCGGCACAAGCTGTGCTGGCTGCAGAGAAGCTCTGCCGGCTCCGCGCAGGGCCGCGCCGGCTGTGTGGCGGGGAGGGGGAAGGCCCGCCGGTGCCCAGAAGCTGTGCCGGGCGGTTTTAGCTGTGGGGCAGCTCACGGCTGTTCTCAGCTGCCTGCGGCTCCGCGATGGTTCCTCCACAGCGACCCAGGGTCCCTCCCACTGCACCGCGGGAGGGGAGGCCCAGGCCCGCTCCAAAGGACGGAGGCCTGCGCCCATTTTTCCCCCCATCCCACGGGAAAAGCCGGAACAAAAAGGGAACTTCCCACGCTTGTGTTTCCTTTAAGTATGCAAATCTCGAGAAGCGCCGTTGGTTTAACAGATACTTGTCTATCAACTGTGTTTCAACCTACTACAGGACCCAGCTATTGCCTTACTGTTTCTCAAGTTTTAGAAGTAGGCAGCTCACAGACCGAATGAGCTACCAGAATGTTTGATTGTCACACTCAGGTCCTTTTTACACTGTGCAAATTCTGCATTTGAACTATTGCTGTGTATGTCTTACATTCAACTCAACTCCATTTTTCTGTTTGCTTGAAGTAGTACTGAATAGCATAGCAAGAAATCTGCTGAAGTGTACTTTACAACATACATTTCTTCAGTTAATTATAAAGCATTACTTGCAAAATTCTTAAAAGATATGGTGAAGATATGAATGTTTGTGTTACCTAGTGAGAGGAATGCAGAACTTGTCTTTACAAACAAGCTGTGGGCCTGCTGGTAGACAAGGCTAAGCACTATGAGGTAAGAAAGACAATGGGAAGAATTCCATTGATTGATAGATTAAAGAGATATGTATCTTCAAACATACCAAAGGCCTGCTGACAAGGCGGGGGGGGTTATACATTAGAAGGGAATTTTTAGATATTAGGCATTCTGGGAAGTCTGTACCTCTTGAGTACCTCAGCCAATGGGGAAAGAGAGGGAAATGCGGTCGGGAAACTAGGGAAAATAGGATAAAAAGGAGGCTGCGACCTCCAAAAAGAGACCTCAGGGGTATGCCCCATGGCCTCTGTCCTGGGTTGCAGTATATTCTATTACCATGAGTTGTTAAAACCAGGTGGGGTAGTGTTTCCAGGCCTCCTCCCTCCAGTCTATCTTTCTGCTAATGGCCCATCAATGCC
>VZTI01004428.1:27938-127352 GCA_013397865.1 Struthidea cinerea
CTTCGACAGAGCCACATCCACCACTTCAGGAGGACTGCAGCCACCATCTTACTGGACGGCTATTGCCACCCTGATCAGCAGGGTGTCAGGTTGTATCCTGACTCTGTCAGTTTAACCCACTGGGTTTTTTTTCTGCCTTTACTTTTTTTTAATCTTTATTATTATTTCCCTATTAAATTGTTATTCTGACTTGGTGCCTCCCACTGGTTTGTTTTCAAACTAGAACAGCCTCTCCCTTTATTCAAATAAAGTAAAGGGACTCCTCTGTCTCCTTTTTGGACATAAACCTCTGGTGTTTGTGGATTAATTTTCCTGACACTAGAACAGGAGATCAGTGATTTTTCCCAATACATTTTTTCCCTTCCCTTTTATGGTGTCTGCATCTCTCTGTACTGTAGAGTACTGTACTCAGCCCCAAACTCAGCCCACTATAGCCACAGTGTTTTTAAAAACACAAACCAGATACACAGCCATATTTTTTTTCAACTCTGTGGCTACTTTCAACTGCAGTAATAGAATTACAGAACCATTAAGGTTGGAAAAGACCTGTCCTAGGTTACAATATAGATGTATTTAAGTATTCTATTACCACCAGCTGTGGACCATTAGCTGTTATCACCTGCTAATGACCCACCCCTGATAACAGACAATGGGCCATCAAGAAACCACCACATGACTCATGGACTTATCTCATCCTATTGTGAGATGCTCCACCCAGGAGGGAGGAGCCAAGCATTCCCACCTGGATATAACCTGCCCTTGGAACTGCCTAACTTAGCCCTGTCTACTGGGTTACTAGAGGATAAGAGCTACCCCTGGACCTTCAGCTGGAGACTAGACCTTCCACAGGATCATTACTTCAACTGAACTACTTCATTTGGACTGCTACCACCACCCTAACAGGGTGTCAGGTTGTATCTGACTTTGTCAGTGCTTTTCCTTATATTATTTCACTTATTTCTAATTTTTTTCCCGTTAATTTTAATCCTGACTTGTGATCTTCCACTGGTTTGTTTTCAAACCAGTACAAGACCTCTGAGATCATTGATTCCAGCCATTGACCTAACATACTCTTGTGACTTAAGCTGAACTGGCAACAAAGCACTATGCAGCTGCTTGTTCAACCCCCCTCTCTCTCCACCCCACCAGTAGAATGGGGAAGAAAATCAAAAGTAAAACTTGTAGGTTGAGATAAAAGCAGCTTAAGGGTTGAAAACAAAGTAAAATACAATAATAGTAATAGCAAATAATAATAATAAAAAGGGAAAGAAAAGATCCCACAACACCCAAACAAAAAGGTGGTGCACGATACAATTGCTCACCACCCCCTGACTAATGCCAGACTTTGTTCCCCAACTCAGATCTGCCCCTCCTTATGAGTAAGTCTCCCAGTTTATACACTGGGCATGATGTTCTGTGGTGTGGAATATCCCTGAGGGCAGTTCGGGTCACCTGTCCTGGCTGTGTGCCCTCTGTTTCTCTTATGTACCTCCTCACAAGCAGAGCATGAGACACACACACAAAAAGTCCTTGACTGGGGATAAATGCAATGTAGCAAAGCCCAAAGCATGAGCGTGTTATCAACACCATTCTCATTCAGAATCCAAAACACAGCCCATTAGGAGCTACTGAGAAGAAATTCACTCGATCCCAGCTGTACCCACCACACACATGTTATTGAAAGCAAATAGAAATAGAAGAAATGTTATTTACAGCTGCTATTGTTCTGCTGCCACTGGACATATAGTTTTGTAGGTAAACTGTTGAAGAATAGCATATCTCTGTCTACTGAGTCCTTGATTTCTGCTGTGAAGGACAGCAACGCTGCCAATTACCCACAGATCTGATGACAGCTTCTCTGTCAGGAGGCTGCTTTGACACCATCCATCTGTATTTCACACAGGTCACAGAACAACTGCTTTATTTTAGGGAGTTTCAGTCATTACTGATAGACAGAAGCTTCAAACCTATACATGAATGTTGTTTCCTAAGTTACTGAAATCTCCAAAATAAAGTTTGAGAAAGATCAGAGACTAGTGAAATTGAAAATCGATGTTTCAACCTATGTTTGAATGAAAGTTAGCAACATTTAAAGTCAAGGGGAACAGTATATCCTTTTGCTGTTAAAATCTCAGGAGAGACATCTGTATTCAAAATGCTGTAAAAGAAAGTGCAGTGCTTCTCACTGACTCTTAGTAGAAAAAGTTATAGAGTTGGGAGCTGTTCTTCAAAAGCACCAGCTTGCATTTGAAGCATAGTATATGGAAATATATTCTTCTGAAAAAATGCCTCACTTTTCCCTCTTAAGAGGGAGGCTGCCAGAGTAGCTGTCTAGAAAGAAGAGAGAAGACACAAAAACTTTTACTGTGCTAACTGAATCTGGGTTTTGCTCATTTTTTTCTGGGTGGCAGAAACTAGTAAACTTAGAATATTTTCTTGTGAACATGTTCTGCTTTGTTGGAAATAAACCTGTTTACCCAAAGTCCTTTCACTGAACTGTTTAACATTTTGCTTGAATATGGAACCAAGCAGAAAAAGAATCACATCTCATTCTTACAACTGTCTGCATGTGGATGTGCTCATCCAGAGGTAATTGCTGTCAGCTTGACAAATCAGTAGGTGTTAGGATTTCCCAGTAGTCTTTTAAATCACTATAGATAAAAGGTACAAGAATGTCATCCTACAGTTCTGAGTGCTTAAAAAACGCATGCTGGTGACATGATTCTACACCCAGGAAGGTGGATATAATTGATGGACCTTCAGTTCCCTTCTCCCCTTCCAGACCACAGGGGCAGCCCTTTCTGGACGTGGAGAGCGAATGCTTTAAAATAGCACCCTTCACAACCCTGCAATGACTTAAGTAGGACCTTTGCTGTTTCTGCTGTTTTGGGGCCATCTATCTGGCTCTTGTTGCAGTCTTAATACCTCCCATACTTGATATCCCATCTGGATGTGAATATAGTCTTCATGCATCTTGTCCTGAATTCCTCAGAGTGCAAATTCTCAAGGATGGGAAAGATTTAACTTTGCAGTGAGGGTGTTTGCATACAGTTCTACAATAGTTTGCAGTCAAGAAGTTTGTGTGGATGCACCTTAGATTTGTAGGAATGAAATATTTTTATCTCTTAATTGGCTCAAAGCAAAGCTTACCAAAACACTCTTTAAAAGTAAACCCAAGAGAATTTAAATATCAAGGGCTGGAATCTTAAGGGGAGTTTCAATGAGATGACAATTGAAAAAAAGGACAAGAAGAAGTTGTGTTCCTACAAATACCAAGGGATCATGGAACTCATATGGAATAAGGAATACCTGAACATGTTCCTTCCATTATTAACTTTGATTAAGATAACAAACATGATTTTTTGCCTTTCCACTTGAATACTCTAAGTTCTGCGTTATAAGGTTTACTTCAAATATTTCCACTTCTGCCTTTAATAATTTCTTCCTTTAAAATGATCTAACCTTCCCGTGGGTTTCAAACTGCTACGTTATCCATATCATAAAAACATGTATAAATATATTTTTAGTGCCCCAAATCCATTTTGTGTTAGATGTTTTGCCAAGTTTGCCAAAATTTTGTTTAAATTCCCAGTTATTTTTAACTATCTTGAGATAAATAGTTCTCTGGTTGCAAAAAAAAGTGGCTTCCACAGCTTCAGCATTGTAACTTCCAGAATAAGAGATACAGAGAAACATAGGAGCAGTTAATTATTGATGTATAGTTTTACAAAGAAGTAAATTAATTACTGGTGTATTTAGTTTTAGATGATTATAAAATATTAATTTATATGCATTATTTTTCAAATGTCAAACCTTTTCATTCCGTCAGCAGTGGCCCAGAAACAACGTGCTTACATACATGTAATTGTGTATCCATTCAGAAGTAGGAATAATGTCCTTAACACTCCAGGTGTAGAGTGATCTGACTGTGCATCCCTGGGAGGCTCTTGCGTTTGCAAGGCACCTGAGTCATCTGGAGCATATAAATTGTATCAAAATTTCATTTCCTTCCTCGAAGATACCTCCTCCTCCTTCTGTGACTCCTTTATTTGCTGTAGGTCTAGTCACCTCTGTCTCCCTTGTTCTGATGTATCATTTTTGTTTTGTATCATTGTCACTGCCTGCTTTACTGTTAGTGACTTCCTTCTTTAAGGTACTTACTCGAGAAAAGTTCATATTGGTCCATGGATAGAATACATTTTGGAGAATAAGGAGAGAAGGGACAATACAGTGGTAGAGGAGATTCTGCACGTGTCTGGATGCGTATTCCCAAGCCAGGAGCTGCTGGGAGTTCTGGCACTTGCATTGGAGTGCCAGGGCTCTCTGGGATATTTTTCCCAGGGGTACAAGCAAATTAGCCCTGAAGGGACGCTTGCTAAATATATTGTACTGGCACAGAAACACAGTCATCATCTCACCCTCCTCTCAGACTTTTTGGAATTGTGTCCTAAAAGCAACATTCTCAGGCACCACCAGCTTCATTTCCCTCAAGCTCACAGCCTACGCTTATCAAGTTTAGAGTGGACTGATGGATAGCTCCCTGTCCCACCACTGTGTTCTGAATATAACTGTGTTAGTACAGTGTTGAAACACTTATTAACAAAATCCTACATCACTTTGCTTTAAATATTTAGGTGTAATGTTCTCCCAGGCATTGCAGTTCCTCTCTGGCTTTCAACAATTCTTCATGCCAAGCAAGAAGATAAACATCAAAAAGACAAAACAAAAAAAAAAAAAGAGGCCCCACCAAAATGAAATGAAAACATTTTTTACTGGCTTCCCAGTATTTCTGAGTGTATTTTTCTTCCTAGTCAGTGAGTGGTAAAGCTGCCAGGGCAGACATAAAAATGTCTAGGTTTATTAATGAGATATTTATACATCTGTAATGGAGCCCTCTTCCAAGCAGTCATTACATATGTAATAACAGAGAAAATACATTTCAGGACAGGTTATTAATTTGGTTCTCTTTTTAAATAGCTCAACCTATTAGGAGTAGCATTGTCTGTGAAACTCTGTTATTTCTTTCTACTGATGTCTTGAGGGAAAAAATAGTACATGGTTACAGAAATCCTTTTTAGGAGACAACAAAATCAGTTCAAAGCATTAGGTCATGTTCATATGTTTTGTCTGACTTATCTAAGACTAGGTGGAGGGAATTGTCAGTACAGGGTCAGACCTTTGGGAAGCTGATATTTTCTGTGCTGACTCCAGTGTTTATGGGTCTTTGGGTACAAGCTACAGCTTTCTTTTTTATGAGTAGCTGGGGATAATAGTCATCTATGGATCCAAAGGCTCCAATATTTTCCTGGCTTTGAAGAGCAGGGTACTCACTGACTGCACTGTGAAGAGTTTTTGCAAGGCAGAAAAGCTAATATTTTAGCACTCTCAACCTCAGATAATACGTATTGCCTAAAGTAGTTGTCTAACATTCAAACAAGAGCTGACTCTTAAACAGTGTTCTTAAAAGTTATTAAGACTTTTTTTTCTGTGCTATGTGTACTTCAGACTTCTAAAGCTTTTTTTTTTTTGTGTGTTAAACTGTCTAAAGAAGAAACTGTATTATTCTTTTCTTTGTAGTTGCTTCAGAATTTATTGTACACACAATGTATTCCGAAGGTTAACTTTCTGCGGTTCTTGAAAATCCAGTGCTTTACAAGTGGGTAGCAGAAAAGAATTGCATGCAAGGTGGACTTAGCACTTCCCAGCTTGTCATTCTAAGCTCTCTTACTTTTGTTGACTTTCCTGTTAAATGGTTTGTGAAAGATTAACAGCTGATAGAGTTTAAACTGTTTCTATAACTTGTCTGTCATCACCAGCAACTGATGACAACTTCTTAATGTTAAACAGTTGCTAATGATTCTTTCCAGGGCACTATTCCCAATGCCGTAGTTCTTTTAAAGAGTTACTTCCATTTTCTAAAGAAAAATGTCCTGCCATGTGATGGTTTCTCTTTCTTCAGAATGTGAAGGCTTATTAATTTGACATCTTCTTCTGTCTTCTTTAAACACCTGAACCAACCCAAACAACTGCCCTATCCCAAACCTAATGCCAAAAAACTGAATGTCACTTATCCTAACTACAGGTAAGCCAAAGGAAGTCAGCATCCAAAAGAGGTAAATTTTAAATTCTGTGAGAATACTACAATCGTAAGCTCTGTGAAACAGAGTACATGATGATCTTTATTCTCTTTATCACTTTAATTTTTGTCTGATTTTTGAAGATCAGTTGAAAAACCAGTCTGATGATCCACTCTCAATACTTAGTATTCCTGTAGACAGTGATCTCTTAGAGTCCCTTGAGTATGGGCGTATGTGGCAATCTTAACTTTCCTCCAAAACAAACCCTCATACAAAACAAATCCCAATCTCCCAAACAACAAACTGAAAAAAACCCCAAACTGGTAAGAGGATCGGGAATGCACTGAGTTAGGGCCATAATGAATTCATAAAAGTAGCTTGAACTTTCATAACCTTTTGATATTTTCTCAGGAGAGTTAACTAAAAACCACACATTTGGAAAAATTGTAAATAAAGATTACCCAAGGGATATTTTTTTGTTTCTGAGGTTAGAGCTTCAGGGAATAATTTAAAACCAAAATAAAAACCAAACCAACAAAAACCCCAAACTACCATGAAAGCAATTCCGAAGGTTGGAAGCCTTGCCTTGTGGGTAGGGGATGAAGGAAGAGAATATTAACTACCTGTACTCTCATTGTCAGAGGAAAGGTTGTTTGGCTTAGTGAATTAACTTCCAAAGTTCCTATTTTCTACAGATCTGAAGCATGCACCACCTTCATAGTTTAAGCACAGAGGCCCAGTTAACAGTTTCCTTATGTAGTGCTTGAACATCAGGAATTAGAATCCCCCTTCAAACATGACGTGTCCATGAAGCTAAGCTTGTTATGTTATACTGAAGTTCCTTCCTATATTTTCAGGTAAGTTTTGGAGAAATTTTTCACAAAATTGTCACAAAATTTTTCCATATGGATTATGTTGGCATTCTTCCTTCCCCCAGCCAAAAAGAAACCTTGCATTTCTCACAAGAAAGTATTTGTAATTTCACTGTAAATGATCCATGGATTTGAACTCCAACAAAATTCTGCCAAAGAGGGACCAGCATATGTATGTGAGGTAGATGTGAGACATTCAGAAAACAGTAGAGCAGAGTCTTCTGCTCTATACTAACATGTTTTATTACGCCAATTTGTTCATTTTATGTTGCCAAATATTTTTGCAGGGTTATTGTTGGACATTCTAGACATCATTGTATGTTTTTCATTTTAATAAAGCTTTTATATGGGGAAGATATCTCAGGTAAGGAATTATCATATTTCTGGCTTTAAGTTGCCCATAGTGTCTTTTACAAATATGTAAAGATGCTCTTCAGCTGGCATCCTCAGATCCTTTAACAGATGATTAATGGCTAAAATAACTTTTCAGTAGATCTGAGGCAATCTTTCAGGAGAAGAAGAAAAACATATTTAGAAAATATGTTGTTTAATCACTGAAGACAAAATTCCTGCAAGCATGAATGTCCATTTCAGAAGTGGACTTCTATTTTTCACTCACCTGAGTGAAAAATAAAAAGACCTTCAGCTATTTTTCAGAGGGAGACAGGAAGTTATCATTCTGCCTGCCCTTCTTGGCAGGAAGCTTTTTTTATCAGTAGCCTGAAAAAGTTACACAGGATTTCAGGAATTTTCTATTTTGTTTCAAAATAAAAGGAAAAATTGGGTGTCTGTGTGGTTTAAACGCAGCTGGCAACCACGCCCCATGCAACTACTCAATCACTGCCCCTGAGACAGGATGGGAGAGAACTGGAAGAGTGAAAGTGAGAAAACTCATGGGAAAAAGACAGTTTAATGGAGAAAGCAAAAGCTGCACACAAGGAGAGCAAGGAATTAATGCACCTCTTCCTGTTGGCAGGCAGATATTCAGCCATCCCCAGGAGAGCAAGGCTCTATCGTGCATAATGGTGACTTGGAGAATGTTGCCACTCCAAATGTTCTCCCTTTTTTCTCCCCTGCTATTTATATGCTGAGCATGATGCCATGTGGTATGGAATGTCCCTCGGGTCAGTTGGGGTCAGCTGTCCTGTCTATGTCCTCTCCCAACTTCTTGTGCACCCCCAGTCTGCTCGCTGGTGGGGTGGTATGAGAAGCAGAAATGGCCTTGGCTCTGTGTTAGCTCTGCTCAGCAGTAATAAAAACATCCCTGAATTATCAACGCTGTTTTCAGCACAAATCCAAAGCATGGCCTCATACCAGCTACTGAGAAGAAAATTAATTCTACCCCAGCCAAAACCAGCACAATGTTTCTTTGTTACCATTGCATTATTTTCAGAACAAAATCGTTAAATCCCAGCGCTGAGGAGAAAAGAATTACATTGTAGCTACCAAATTGCCTTGGAACAAGAGCAGTTTTGCAGTTGCTATGGAGCAGGAGTTCTGGGTCTGACCTAGGACACTTTTCTGTAAGTGACATCTTTACTGTTCTGAACATGTAAACAGGCTCACTTTTAAAGAAGGCTTATGTGGTGGGTTTTATTATTTTTCTTCTTCAAGACTGGGCAGCACCATTCACCCACTGTTTCAAGCAGAGTTTGTAAAAGAACAGCAGAATCCTTTTCTGGAAGTGAACAGAAAGAGTAGTGATACCTTTGCCTTGAAATGAGGCAGTGCTTTCTGGGGGGATCAGTAGGGTCAAGCTCTTCCTAGGTGAACGTGGAAAGAAAAGACATCACAGTGATGCCTTCTGTCATCACCTTCCATCGCTGGAGAAACATTCCTGCTGGGGATGTGCAGTGCAGCTATGGCAGGGTGCCTGTCTACCTGCCTGTCTTTTCTCTACAGCTGAGGATCTGCCAGATTGTGAACACCCCTGGAAAAACTTTGCAAGGATTTAAAAAAAAGTGTCAGCATCACATTGTAATGACTTTGTACTTAATTTCTTACATGTGGTTCTGGTTTATAGAGAGATGAATGCCACTGTTGAAACATTGAAAAATGAGATTATAAGGCTGTGATTCGACAGATGCCTACATTGGTGCCCATCTTAGGAGATACTTGGCACACATGTCAGCATATATCCATGTGGTACCTACTGAAAGTCCTAGTGTGTGGCTTTGAAATTGTATGCTGCACACTTGCTGAGCCTACGGGAAATCTTGCAGGTTGGTATCAATGTTTGAAGACTGAAAATGAGGCAAAAAAAAGGAGAATACAGGAAAAACATTTTTTAAAAGCTTGGTTTTGTATTGCAGCATTGTCAAGGGAGCCAAAATCATTAATAGTTACCCACTCAGCCTTTTATCCATGAATTCTTATGTCACAAATGAGGTTAATCAGATGTATTCCAGCTGTTCATTTTGTATAACAAATGTTATTTCTGTGAAAAATCACTGGTACCAGGTGAAGGGATATGAGACATGCGCCGAAGGGAGCAATGAAAACAAGCACCACTGAGCTCTCTCTCACAGACAAGATGCCATATAATCCTTTCCCCCGTCTAACTGGAGGATGCTTTAAAACTTTTTAGGCCTCCTTCCTACTGTTTGATGATTGAAGAAAAGTTTTACACCCCCTTATAAAATACCCTCGAAGCGTGGCCCAGACAGGCTTCCTCCATGCACCTTCCCAAGTGCTTTGCAGGGGAGGCTGCAGCAGCCAGGCAGCTGAGTGACATCCTGCTCTGCTCCTCCAGTGCCTCCTCTCACTGCAGGCACTGTGCTGCTTCCTATAGGCATTTTGAAGCTATTGTTTCTGACATCCTATTTAGAATATTTATTTTCTGAGAAAAATCTTGGGAGTAATTCTGTAGAACTCTTGCACTAGCAGCTACCTCACTGCAGCAATGTGTTTTGAGAGCTGAACTCAGCCACCAGATATTGACTGTCTTTATGTTCTCCTGTCCCTGGTTCCAGCTGGATTAATACTTTCTTATTGTTATTAGTACATCTTGAAGGAATAGCTGGCGTGTGCAGATAACCACCAAATTAAAACAAACAATTGCTGTTACAGAAAGTAGCTGTATTTGAGTGTTTATTTGATAAGAGAGAACTTTTTCTCCCAAGAGAAATTTTCTTTTAAGAAAAGATACTACAGGCTTGCTGAATTTCTTGCCATCTTTTTACTGCAGTTTTCACTTGGGAAATACTCCATGGCTTATTAATATTTTCAAAAGCTTTAATTTCTGTCTAGAATTCCCTCTAATCAAACATTTTGAGGTTGGAAAGTCTTAGGAGAAAAGAATGACTGGATGTTATTTTTTTTCTTCTACCCTGACCTAACAGATGAAGGATGAGTCATTGACAGGCCAAAAACCTGTTCAAAGGGAATACATCAAGCCAGGAGGGCTTTGTAGTGAGCAGGTACATGAACATGATGCTTGTTAAAAATTACTACACAAAAAATTCCTTAAAAGAAAAGTAGAAACACTGATGCATTGCGTCCTCTTAAGGGATACTGTCCAAAGATGAAGGAAATATTCCATTCACTACTAGCTGGTACACATGCTGGGAAGGTAGGAGGACAGGGCTAAAGAAATAAGTGGAGTGGGTGGAAGTGGTTGTGATGTGGTACAGCAGGCAAGCAGGCAGGCCATCCTGGACAGAAGGTGAAGTAGAGTAGTTGCTATTGTCTCTCTCTTGACAACTCCGTAACACAACACAGTGCTCTTACACTACTGGAAAGAATACCTAAAACCATTAACCATCCATCAAAACATCTGAAAACAGCAGAGACAACCCAAAATTTCATGTAGAATGTAGCAACCTGAATGAGGTGTCTGCAAAGCGTTTGCATCCAAGTAGGACACATTCTTCAGAGAATAATAATATCATAGGAAAATTCAGGCTGGAAGGGCCCTCTGGGGGTCTCCAGTCCAAAGAACAAGGCTTTGTTTATTAAGGTTCTGAAAACATCCACAGACTGACTGCAGTCTTCCCAGACAATTTGAGCCATGGCCTGTCTGTCCTCAGAGAGAAAAAGGTTTCCCTTACATCCAGTCTGAACCCCACTTCTTTCAAATTATTTCTCTTGTCTCCCATCCTCCTACCAAACACTACTGTGAGGAGCCTGACACCATCAATTGCCTCCTTCAGATCTGTCCTTTCCCAGTCTGTCTGCCTCCATACTGTGTAATTTCAGAAACTCCTCATCCTTTGTTCTGGACTTGTCATATGTCCTTGTTCAGTTCCTCATGGTCCCTGCTGTCCCTGTCCTCCAGCCCGCCTGGGTCTCTGAATGGCAGCTCTTGTCCCTGAATGTATTGACTGCTTCCCCCCTCCCCAATCCAGTTTTGTGGCATCTGCAATGCCAAGGATAGTGTGCTCTATTGCCTTCTTTAGGTCATTAATAAATATGTCGTACAGGAAAGGTCCCACTGAAGATCCGTGTGGTAGTCCATAAGTTACTGAGCACTACCCACAGATCTCTACTCTCAAATTAATTATCTAGACAGTTTTTTGCCGATGTGCTTGTCCACCCATCCAGACCATAAATTCTCAACCTGTATACAAGATGGTTATGGGAGACATTGCTAAAAGCCATGCTAAATGCAAAGAAAATGCCATCCACTGCTGTTCTCCAGTTGGTCAGGTATCACAAAATCAGAATATTGAGTTGGAAAGGAACCCACAAGGATCATCGAGTCCAAGTCTTAAGCGAATGGCCCCTGGTATGATTTACCTGTGTCAATCTCAGCTGACTATTCCCAGTCACTTTCTTCTCCACGTGCGCAGAAATGTACTGCAGGAGGATTCACTCCATAAACTGTGTGAAAACCCTGCATGAATAAGTTATCCCCAACACCCACCAGAAACCTTTGATGTTTTGGATCCCATTGTGTTGCCCTTTCAGGATCTGGCAGACCCCAGCAAGGACCAGGGTCTGTGGTGCAGAGACTTTCATGAGCTGTTTAAAGAGGATTTCACCAACTTTGTCTTCCAGATTGGATGGTTTGTGAAAAACTGACACCTTAAAGGTGCCTTTACTGGCCTCTCTGCTGACCCTGACCTGCAAGGTCTCGCCCAGATTTCTCTCCATCATGTACAATAGCTGCATATATTCAAGCTGCTCCTGCTCTGAGTGGTCAGCATCCTCCCTTGTGCCCTTTCCCTCCTTGTCTTCCCTGAGGAGATGATGTTTGTCCTTTGCTGCACACTTCTGCAGCTCCTCCTGCTTGTTTCCCAGGATGCATGCATTTCTGTATATACATTAGAGGCTGGTGTTCCTTCACCCTCTTTGACCACTCTTGAGCTCTCTCTTGTTCCCATGGCCTTCGTCCTTTTTTCCTACCCCTGTCTACTGTTTTCTTTTTAATTGTGGTCTGCAATCTCCCTCTCCCTTCATTGCTTGTTTAAATGTCTCCTTACCAGCTTGGCCAGCCTGTTGGCAAAGGGGTCCCTGCTCCACTTTTTCAGGTGGATCCCATAGGTTTCTAGCAGTCTGCCATCTTCAGAAAGGACGCCGCGGCTGTAAAAGTGACCTCCCTGAGGCGAGACCTCCTGCCTGAGGAAGTGCCGACCTGCAGACCTGCATCCTCCCTCAGATCTTGCTCTGGGTCAGAACCTCTGCTGTGCTGGGGTATGATGGACGCTGCACCCTGTGGGGCATCGCCTCCATGGCTGTGGACCCTTGCTACCTTCATCCATTTCCAGTCCCCTTCTGTGCATCTGTTCACACATGCTGCTGTGCCTGCCTGCTCTGTTGTGATTTATCATCAGATAACTGCTTTCATTTGTGGAGACATAATCATAACAGCTTACATGTACAACAGACCATGTGAGAACACAAATTCAGTGTGATATAAACATTCTGAAGCTATTTCCATAGACAAATAGAAACACATTTGCTACACACTGAGTTTCAATAGGGGTCTAAATTGTCTCGCTGTGAAGCTCAGTTTGAGACTGGAGTTGGGATATTTAATTGGCAGCACCATAAGAAAAGAAGCAGTGTGGAAATGACTTCCTAACTTGTAAACAGAGGATGAAGTTAGTGCTTTTCAAATAAAAAGGGAAAAAACAGCAAAAAGGTAATGTATGAAGTTTTTCAGATCTGTGTTAAAAGATCAGTTTTATGACTGTTATTTTCTCTTGCAAGTTTAACAGAGACATGCAGGAGGCAGTAACAGTTAATTAAAACCTTTGGGTCCAAGCATGATTGTCATTCATAAGCTGGTACATTTTGGTCTTAGAACACACACAAGGATATGAAGCAAAACAAAAGTAAATCTCTGCATTATCTAAGCTGCCATCACTTCTAATTACAATAGATTTTCCCTTACATTCATTATTGGTCAAGGTGATGTATGCCACAACTCACATTTCAAGATTTAAAAAAAAAAAAGTGGTTTCCTTGCCAATCAGTCCATTGCTAGCTCATTCATCTCTTTGTTTTTGTTGCTGTTTTGAAAACACCATTTCTATTCATCAAGGTACTCCGTATATTATAATCAAGTACAGTTTTAATTGGTGTGAGTACAATCTGTAACCAAGGAGGAGGAAATGAACATAAACTGTCAGCTAGGTGAATTTGAAGAGAATGTATATGAAGACTGGAATTTCTTGCCATTATAACTCAAAGATTCTGTTTAGAAGCTGCTGTCCATAAGAGAGGTGAGGAACATTTCCTTGTGTTTGCTTTATAAGTGAATTCTGCTAGCTTCACTTCTGACCAGAATACTATTTTTTATTACTGACTCCCTTTCTTTTCTCTTTTTTAACCAGAGATACAAAATGCACTTTAGTGCTTATTAAGAATAGTTCAGCTCTTGATAAGTACAGTGTTTGCACACTGTCAGCATTTACATATGTAGTACTTGCTTTTTGTCTGAGCTGTTTTGCATCATTGTGCTGTGGCAGCATTAGAGGCCTGAACACAGCCAGGGCCCCACTGGGATGTGTGTTTTACAAAATACATTTTAAGTGATGATTACTGGATCGAAGACCTTACTGCCATCTGTTATATTCTATAGATAGTGCAACTTACAGTATGCCTCAGAGCTCTATAATAAAACCAGGCCTGTAAACTGATAAATACAATTTTACAGTATCTCATGTCCTGAACTTGCCGTGCGTGATTTTTTTGTAAAAAGCAATTGAATTACTTGTTAAATAACTTCAGTTATGTAAAAAAAGAAGACATGTGAAAAATGTGGAACCATAATAAAGAGTGAAATGATAATGTTACATTCAAAATATTTTTAAGAGCAAAAGGGAACATGGCACATATATGTATAGAAGTCTTTATTTTTAATTAATTTGAAGTATTAGTAATCTAAACAAAGGACAGAAAATAACTGTTATCAGTCGGTATTAATGCTTTTACAATGTGAAAAAATACAAAGAAAGCCTAATCAGTAAAAACTTTGGAACTGGTGTGCTGGAAATCTTACTGCTATTTCACCCGTTACCCTGGTGTGATGCTCACCCTTCCTGTATGCCACTCGGATGAGAGAATGACAGTTTTTGTACCTTCAGGAGGAAATGGGGAGGGTTACAAGTTGTTCATATTTCTCCCCACTCTTGTGTCTGCTTGGGGCTATTTTTGTGTTGCTTTGTTGTTTCTTCCTTTTACCTTTTTTGTTTTGCTTCTTTTTTTGCCTCTCAGGGGCTCCCAGCTGAAACCAGAGAGTGGCAGAGTTGCCTGGCCCAGCCCCAGCTGCCCTCAAGGGCTGCTGTTTGTCACCTGCTGACTCCCCAGCTGGTCGGTGGGGCCAGTGCTGTGCTGGAGGTCACAGGGTGAAGCTAAAACAGGAGAGGCCACAGGCACTGCTCCTCTTTGGCAACTGGCAAACCAGGCTGAGGCCACGGTGAGCCAGGATGAACTCTGCTGCTGGGGTGGTACAAGGTCTGCCACATGTTACTGATTATGGCAAAATGATGTCCTGGGATATATAAAAAAACTCTGACCAATTATCGTAATTCAGAACAGGTAAACAAGGGATGTAGGGATAGTGATTTCTTCATAAACTAGAATGAAGTTCATAAATTGCATGTCATTTCTTCATATAAGTATAATGAAAATATAATAATGTATAATAATATTAATATCCTTTTTTCTTTCAAAGGACTCCTGAACTAATGTCTGTAATTTTTGTTATTTTCAAGAAGAAACCTTTCACCTAATGATGGCTTGCAGGTTCCTATCCTCTCTTTAGATGATATTTAAATGCTTAGCTGTACATATTACAGTTAAACATGATGACTTACAAAAACTTAGGGGACAGATAGTAGGCAGCTTCGAGACTGGGCCTCCAACCAAGAGCTGAATTTTCCCTTATAACGTTAAATTAGCAAATTCATATTCTTAGAAGTCCAAATATCTTCTTATGTTGTCAGAAACTGGTAAATGGGAGGATACATTAATGAGCAAGTGAGTTTTATACAGTTTTAATTAATTCTTCTGAGAGCTTCTCTATATGGCAGAGAAAAAAAACTTACTTTTTTTCCCCCTGCTTTCTCATATACTGTGGCTGAAAAAGTCAATATCCCTCAAATCTTATAGTTTCGCATGCATCTCATCTTAAGGCATTGTTTTGTCCCCTGGAGAGGTTCTGTTTCTTTCGATTGCTGTTCATGCAGTAGAATACACACACACACACACACACACACACACACACATACTCTCACACACAGATACTTGTTCTCCTCTTGACATTCACCACTATTCTCTCTGCATTGAAAATAAACCAGCTTTCAGCTTTAAAAAAGAGATTTGGTTGTGGAAAGAATATTTTCCTCCTGTAGTGTGCAACAGGAATGATGACATCATCTGTGAGCTGCTTCTGTGAAGGAAGAAAAGTAAGTGAGTATTGTGGCCTTCCACTGAGCTAGAGATGGTTAAAATCATCCAGAGTTACCTGCAGAAAGGGTTGACGATATTTTAGGTGAACACAAAAAGTTCAGAAATTTCAGGCTTATGCAGAAGAAAACAGAAGGAAAAAATATTTTTTATAAATATTTTTTAAAAAATTATGCCAACCAAAACCCTGAAGAAAAAGATTCTGGAAATGAGAATATTTCTCAGAACTTTAACTTGGTTAGGTATTCCCCATGTTTTCTTAAGCTGCATCAGAATTTCAAAAGCACTGTGATGTTCCTTTTCTCTGTCTTTTATGTGGATGACGTTCATATGGTTAGGGCAGAGCTCAATGGGGCTTGCTGTACAAAACAGATTTGAAAGACAGAAGGGAGATAAATCCATTAAGTAGCATGTTCTTTGCTTCCTTAAACCACTGGAAAGCACCGGGAAGTCTGTCAGGAATTTCTAAGGGCCACAAGTTAGATGGCTAGTGTCCTAAATAAGTCTTTCATTTGTTGGTATATTTATCCAAATCCCTGCTACAGACTGAAAATACAAAATTGCTTAAAGTCAATCCTTTGTTCAGTCACCACATAAATATATCCCTAGTCCCAGGTAAAGCAGGATAGGCAGCCCTACAATTTTTTGAGGCTGACCACTGACTCTAGGAACAATCTTCTGCACTTTGGACTGTGATTCAGTGATTTCCAGGCCTTCTGGGCACCTAGAAAGGCAAGTTCCTTCTGTGGCCCTGACCATGTTTGAGGTGGACAAGTGTACTCTTTAACTCTTTACACATATATGCTAAGAATAAATTCAAACAATATTAAAGTGGACTAGAAGAAGCTGAAGTACTCTCATTAGACTTGTAGTGGTTTATATGTTTTCTTTTCCAGCAGCCCTGGCCCTTCTCAAGGAGCTGCTCTTTGTCACCTGCTGATTCCTTGCCTCAGTTGGCTTTTTTACCTACATGGCATTTACACTAAAACAGTGGGGCAACAGTCCCGTCACTAGACAGATATTTAATCAGGTCAGGCCAAGACATGTCCTGAGATCCTGCTCTGTCAGGTCAGTAGAAAGCCATGGCCTTTTAATTGTACTGGCTACATCACAGATTTTATGCTTAATATACATCACTGTCTTATTAGAAAAAGAAAAAGAAAATCTGGCTCAAATAGAGTGGTTTCAAATGTAAATTATTTGAGCTCTGATAATAGTTCCCTGTGAGATATGGAATAGGTTGGGGCCACTAGTCTAGAGATGAGAAAAGGTGCTGGGCTTTTTTCAAGTCTGTGGTATAGGCAAAATGAAGAAAAAGATTCTATTTTCTTAGTTAATATAAAAATGACATCTACCAGGATTTTTCTAAAAAGAAGGAAGTACACTACAACTTACCAAATTCCTGGTCCTTGTTTTAATCACAAACAGTTGACATGAGGAAGTTAGTGTGGTTCCAAAAAAATCAAATCTTACAGGACATATAGTGCTAAAAGAAAATTTGTCTTATGAGAAGGCAGAGATGAAGATAAGAGGGTAGGAAAAAAGGAGTGTTATATCCCATCTAGGATTGATGCCTTAGGTTTTAATTTTTATATTTTTCAAATCCTGTACTGCCTAGTGTGTAACTCTGAAGTTTCTTGTAGCCTGTTAACTTCTGCTCTCTCGTGCTAGGTAGACATAACAAAGCCTCTCTGGGCCTGCTCTCCAAGGACGCCCAGACCGTCCTAGGCCCAAAAAGTATAAGCCAAAAAGCCTCTAAAGGGGGGCAAGCTGAAGGGAATTACGTCATTAAACTGAAGCTTTAATTGGAGAATTACCCCTGATATGCAAATGAACCAAACCTATAAAAGTGTGAAGAACTCGTGACCTGTTGTCCATCTTGGGGTCCATCTTGGCAGCAGCCTCTGGCTCCCCAGGGTGTGCCTTTGAAAGCCTTCCAAATAAATACCTACCTTTATTTCCTTATTCTTGTCTAGTCTCTGTTTCTAGGAGGCCTCTTAAGGCATCGGGATGAAAATCAAAATTCTAGAGAATTTCAGAGAAAAGAAGGGTGCACATGCGGATCTTCTCATCTTTGTTAGGCTTCTCCCTAAACAAATGTTACTGCAGTGTATTTTGCAGCTTGTAGGAGCCAGTCTAGTCCACAGAGGGTGGGAACACAAGGAAATGCAGTTCTGTTAGTCATGACAAGATTATTTTCTGATTAATATATTTCAGTTTTCATCCTAATTTTTGCACAATTCTAGTTTACACTAAACAGTGCCAGAAATCAGGATTTTCTGTGGAAGGCAGAAACTTTCTATACATACTAAGAAAAAAACCAGCTTCCACACAACGGAAGGTTATTTCAAAGTTTTCTGCAACAGAAGCTCTTTCCTCTAAAAGTGCTGCCCAGCACTGGAGGATGCATATGAGTCACACGTAGAACAGTGCTTTCCATATGTTAATGTGCACTATTTATATCTCACCCAGTGTACTTAGAAGTCAGAGTTCACAAGAGGTCTGAGGAAAGTAAGTCTTTTATGTTACTGAAATGCAGTGAATTGGGAGCTCATAATTCTCCTAGACACCTGAGCTCACAGATTTTAGTTTGCTCTGGGGAGAAGTAGATACTGCACTCAGTCAATTCCATATTTTCAATTTTTTTTGCCCAGTGCAAGGCTAGCAAACACCCTGTTGGCAAAATCTTTCTTTTCTCACAATAAATGTATTAAAAATTCCTCAAGATTTTCCTCATCACTTCAACATCTTCTTGCTGTCAAAGCTTTATTTCCTGCTCTTGCCACAAACTTACTCTCGTCTCTTGTTTCACAGCCAACATTTGGACTAAATTAAAGCAGTATCTTCCCCTTCACTAATGATGTATTTCTGTTTTCTGTTTTGCCTGGGAGAGTGACACACTGAGAGGATTCACCCTGCTGAAGTCTCTGGTGGCTTGCTCCTTATCTCTTTCAATAGGGATGCACCACTACTGCATGTCCTGCTCATTGGTGCCTTGATTTGAGCACCTTAATTTCAGTCCCATGCCTTGATTCAGAGGTAAAACATAGGGTGGGACTCAGGGTGAATCGCCCCATGGATGTCTGGTGCCATTTGTGATGCCACTCGACTGCCAGCTTCCAGTCAAGGAGGGCTGTGGTCTCATGTGGATCTGTGGTGTAAATCCAAGTGGATGTCTTGAACACAAGAAATTACCTCAAATGTGCCAACACTGGGTCTTTACTGTGGTATCATAGGACATTTGCCTGGCCATTTAACTAAAAATAACCTGTGAGTCATACCTGGCCCTGTGGCAGGAGGAAGACAAATGGTAGTCTGATTACAAGACAAGTGGGACACTTCCTGACTTGAAGTAATGTTTGCATAAAAAAAGACCCTCGCCATTTATCTGTGATCCTTAATAGAGTAAATTAGATTGCCTGAGTCCTTAAGAGGTGCCTTCCCAGATACCTCAAGGGTCTTCTGGGAATGAGTCAACGTTCAAAGTTTCATGAAAACAACAGGTCAATATCTACAGCTTTATTAATTTAGGTTGCTTATTAAGTGTGTCATTATCTGGTTTTATTCTTTTGTTAGAGGTTATATCCTGTATACAGAATGTACCCTGCCACAAGGAGGTAGAGGTGACTGCTGCTTAGAAAATGAAGTACAGTTTTCCTTTTTCCTGAGTTGGAACTCCTGGATATTTTTCAAGATTGTGACCCACTGTCATTTGCCTCCTGTCAGTCAGCCAAATTTTCTTTTATCTTTCGCAGACTTTCAGGTAGAGGTTCATAAACCTACTCAGGTTGCTTTGCTCAAGAACAGCTGTCAGACACACAGCCAACATAGATTACTGTATTTTTACTGGATTGAACAGATCTGTGGCACAGCAGCACTCTTGTCAGCAGTCTTGATGCTTTTTTAAGCAGATTTACTAGTGGCACAATGTCTCCACATCTCAGATTCTATGTTATTATCTGTGAGGTGTCAGTCATTCACCTTCAGTCAGTTCAGTTATATTGTGCAGAGGTGATATCTGTGATGTGTAGAAGTTCAGCTCTTCCAGTCTATAGCTTGTATCCAATGTGCAGCCAAAATCCAACTCTTCTAGGTCAGATTCCTCCACAGAGTAAACACTTCTACCCAAAAGTCTATGTTTTACCTTATCATCAGTATTTAAAAAAAAAATCCCTTGCCCTTTCACGTATGAGTTATGTAGTATAACTCAACAAGAGAAACCCACATCTACTGCATGCTGAGAGTGTTCTGAAGCAGAAGATCCATATCCCAGGAGCTGTCTCCATCTCAGAGCCTTTTCTGACTTATTCACCACCTATCTCTTTTGTAGTTCTTCGTGGAGCTGGGATTACCTGATTTTATTTATCCTGAGTTCTTCTGGGTCTTTCAAAGATTTTGTAATCCCTGTACTTATTGATGGAAGCCTTCCTGTTAACAGCATTTATGCTTTTCTTGGCAAACAAACTTTAAATAGCACTTTCCTCACCTACTACATATTTTCTTGCTCACTCTTTTTCTGGGATAGTCTGTGTCCTCAGTGCATTCCTTTCTCCTTCACCCAATCACAGTATAGTGCTGTGGGCATTTTTTGGTGTTCTGGGTGGTGCAAAGTACTCAGAAACTTGTTTGCAAAGGAATTGCACTCACCTTTTCATATTTTTCTCACTTCTGCTTCTGAAAATTACTGATCAATTCTGAGTCAGTGTGTTCTAGTGGTGTGCAGTCAGTGTGGGAAAGGCACACAACATGCTCATTGGCAGGGAAGACAGAATTTACAGACTAGTGACTAAAGTAATGTTCCATAAGTGTTAAAAAGATTAAAATAATCTGATTTTAATCACTCAAGTTCTTATGGAGAAGTTGACTAGTCAACATCAATTCCCACAGACACTGTTGTGTTCTTTCTGTGCTGTGAACACCAATCCAGGTGCCACATGCCAGTGTGTTCCCATCTCCTGCTGAAGCACTTGACTGTTGGTGCTTTTCCAGGGAGTTCATCATGCTCAACATCCTCATATGGGCCTCTGCTTTGGGGTGAGAGCCAATTCTGCTGACTTCTAAATTCCTAAGTCCTTTATTGGATATGGTATTTAACAGCAGGTAATAGTACAAT
Source organism: Struthidea cinerea (assembly GCA_013397865.1). Lineage (NCBI taxonomy): Eukaryota > Metazoa > Chordata > Aves > Passeriformes > Corcoracidae > Struthidea > Struthidea cinerea. The sequence continues at coordinate 48,857 of VZTI01004428.1, forward strand.
CTGGCGTTTGTCTTCTGGCACGAGTGTCTTTCCTGAGCAGTGAATAAGTTCCATAGTGAAAACTGGTGTTTTAAAATTTGAATGCCTGTTTTTCTTCCCCCTGTGTTGGATGCTTGTTACAGAAAGAAGGGAAATGGCAATAATTATGTGACATTAGAAAGCTATTTCTAAAGCTGGACAGATAAAGGTTTTAATGTGACGTCACCGTTCAGGTCACCTGAGCTTATCTTGCCATCATATCAGGTCTCACTGATTCCAGTGACTATAACCTGGAATGAGCACTGCTGGGGGAAGGCTACAGAGTAACAGATTTTAACCCACCATTGACAATTTCCCTTGCTAATTGCAAACCAGTTGCAGTAACTGGTTGTTAATGCTATGAAAATGTTATTTCACAAGATTTTGACATTTTTGTTTCTAATTCCTTTGTTGTAATAGTTGTTTTTATTATGCCACTGCTTTTAGCATACTGCAAAGAATGGTCATGAAATTAAACCTGTAAGTAGCAAGCTAAAGAAAATAATTAATTTTACTTTTGGGAAAGAAAAAAGATTTCATCTTGCAAAACGCTGGAATATTTATGCATATATTTACATTTTTTAAGACATAGGTAATTGTGCTGTGTCTGAAAATATCCCTATGCTTGTGCTTTGGCAGGCTCCTGTATCCAACCTCTAGGGTATTGAATCAGACACAAAATAATTACTTTTCTGACCCTTTGGGCTCTAATTGGTTTCCTTTGATGAGTTTAAGAATGCTGGCTTGAGTATTTTCTGGAAAGCCCTTCTGGTATGGGAGGTGTGTGTCTGCCTTTCTGGGACAGATGCTTCAACAGCCAAAATACTGTCTGAGCTGACCTTTGCTGAGTTGCACAAAGATGGTATTGCTTGGTAGAAGCAAAGACAGTGAGTGGTGCAGGAAAATGGGAGGTTAACCAAATTTTCCTTATGGGTAGTTCCCTTGCTTTCTTTCACTTTTCTGATTATGGTAACGGTTACAAAGCACCTGTGTGAATTGGACTTTTCTGGATTCTGCAATTTATCCTGGTACAAACATACCGTGGTCGAATAGGAATGTGATAAAGTTTATACTGTTTGCTGTCCAAAACATAGCCATGAAAAACCTCTAATTAACGAGATGAGGTGTCTTCGACAGAATGATTCACACTGTAAAAGCTGTGGATGTGCTTAATTGTATCTGACAACAGGCTTTATTTCTTCTTTTTCTCAGACTTACTAAGAAAGCCAAGATGATTCCCTCTGCTTTTAGGAGCTGGTTGATGAAGGTATAATTGCTGATGTGCTGACAACCAGCAAAACTAACTGATAGTCTAATATGAGCACAGTTGCAACATTTTCACTATAAACATGCCAATCAAGTTTTACTCAGATGTATCTGGTAGAATTTTGCTTAATTGGCACAAATAACTACAGGGAAAAAGTTGTTTATAAGAGGCCAATATTTTCCTCAGATTTAAGTGTGCCACACTGCTCTTCTAGGATTTATAAAGAAGTTGAAATCTTGCTTTTTTATTTACATGAAAATGTTGCAAAAAGAAAAAAAGTTTAAAGAAAGTCAATCCCACGGCCATATATGTTAAATGTCTAATAAATGATTGCTCTCGCTCTCATACTGTTTTCAGGACATTTGGCCATTATTCTGGTTTTTGTTGATTTCTCAGTTATCTTTTAATTGGAAGCTGTCTTTGATAACGGTACCAACGAGATGAGGTTACTGTACTTTTTGATATGTTGTGATTGTCATACCTTACTGATCTTTCTTCTATTTAGGGCATGAGTTACTAACCAAACTCTGAACAGGTACAGAAAATGGGAACTTTATTGCATAAGGGGCTTTGAATTTTGGGCAAGTTTTTATGGAGGCCAAAAACTGGGAAGCTTAGGTCTCTTTTTTTATTTCCCAAATAGTGATTTAAAGACTGTTACATAGCTTTTGTAAAAGACCTTCACAAGAAAACCAAATTTTCTTTAATCAAGACTGCTCCTTGAAGATGCAATCTACTATCAGGAAGAATAACTCCCTTAAAGCACCAACCTAGAGAACTTTGTCTTAAGCCAATTTCATTATGAGTAGGATATTTATTTAGATTCTCTGCTGGTCATTTTTTTTTAACTGGTATATCTATTTACATCCTTTAAATATTAGCTATCTTTGAAATATTTCTAATTAAATCTCTAATCTGGATTTACATGTTATTTCCAATCAAATTGAGACAAGAAATAGGCGTAACATCATGAAGGGCTTTTATCCAGTGAACTGAACCTCCCTCTTCTTCCTTTTTGTTTTTGGATGTGGATCCCCTAAATGCAGTGAAAATGCTGAATTAAATGGATTTGTTCTTGATTTATATTGTTGTGATGGAAGGAGACAATTTAAAGATATGTAGAACAAAAATCAAGATAGCAATGCAAGAGATTCAAAAGGGTTTGAAACAATTCTTCTCTGCTTTGAATAGCAGATAAAGAAATAAAAGGTTGCTCTGTGAAGATCTCAAAGATACTAGGATTTATCATTTATTTCTCAGCATTAGCCTTGTTACTTCTGTTTAATATTCTGGTTTTTTTGAGATGATTGCAGTTATTAAAAGAGAAAAGACAATCAAGTTTATTTCTACGTGTCTAGTCTCTGAAATCAAAAGAATTACATGGATTTACTGCAGGTGAGTCTCTAGCCTGTGCTAATTTCCTGGATTGGTATTCAGATAATTTGGTATTTTGGAGCAGACTTTAAGATTCAGTTTGGTCTCCATACTGAAAACATTGAAACTGCATTTAAAATAATCAGTCTGCATCATTTGACTCAAGTATTTTCCATCAATGAAACTAATATATACCTCCAAACTAACATATCACGCGACATTTCCTTGACAGAACTTGTAGTATGACTCACATTCTTCCAAATCCCCATTTTCAGTTGTTTAGGATTTTTTAGTTCTAGGTTACGACAAGGAAAATACATTAAAAAACGCCCCCTTTTGGTCGTTATGTACGTGCTTTAGAGCTCGAAATTAGGAAAGGGTGGACTTTCCTCTGCCGTCATAGTCCACTAACATTTGCCCAAACTGTCTTTCTGAAACGCTGTGTTGAACATGCCCTGGCCTCTCACAGCTGCTTTTGTACTGATAAATTAAAGTACCCAGAAACCTTTCTGGGTACTCCTGTGTGATCATGCACACTGTAGAGTGGTGACAATGTTCTGTGCTGCTCTCATGGCCTATGCCAACCATTTGTGCACGCCAATAAATCCCAGGCATACTTAGGCTAGAAACCCTGTTTTTCTCCCAGTCTGCGCCAGGTGACTTCAGTGGCTGGGAGTGATGTTGAGCATATTTCATTTATGGTTGAATCCTTTTCCTGGTGGGTACCTGGAGTGGATATAGGATATAGGATAATATTCTCTGTTGCTCTGAATACTTACAGACTGTTCATTTGAATTCAGGTTTATTCAGCAAGAACAGAAAGAATCCTTCCTTTCAAAAAGCAGGACTGTAACTACCTGATTACATTTTAAGTATTATAATATTTTTCCTGTGACCATGTTTTTCGTCATTTTGAAACACAATTAAGGTGAATGGTATTGAAAGTCCATTTTTGCTGATATTTAAATATTTTAAATATTCGTTGGCTCATTTAGAGGCCTATGTACCCTGTATATCCAGAGAAAGATGGAAAAACCCCCTATTTTTAGATGGAGAACATATAACCCATCATATTTTATTACATTTATAAGAAAAATAACAAAAATTTGAACTAGATGGTATGTTGGTATATGATCCACTCCCAACATAGTGTTTATCAAACTGGTTTCATAATTCCTCTCACTTCTAGTTAGCATGATAATTGCCACTACCTCTAGATCAGTCGTTTTATCCATGCAGTTTAGGATTATGCTTGACAGTACAAGATGGGGTTTCCAAGGACATTTGGCAGCTGACAGCTACAAAACGCAAGACAAGAAGGTGTCAGGCTGATGTCAGTCACGTGGGACATGTGGATCCATTTCTTTGCTATTGAAGGCAACCTTGGGTTTTTTTTTGTGATCTCTGCAGCATTGTTTTAAAACTGCTCAGGTGTTTTCATCCTCCATGGGCCTTCTGTTCCTGAGCCTTTCTCAGCTCAAAAGTGGAAGAGCTGGATAAATAACAGTGTACAATCAGCACTCTATACCACCTTCCTCCTGTAGTAGCATCATCTTGAGTATAAACCACTCTTCATCATCTGATATCTTTTCAGAGAGCGACAATTTCTTGCAGGTTCTTTTTGCTAGGCGGAAAAAGCCTCTTCTGATCTCTGATCACTTAGATTTCCATTTAATACTGCTTATCTGATGATTGATGTCTGCTCCCCAAATATGAAAATAAGCAGTTCTTTGCTGTTTCTACCAAACAGTTTATGCTCATCTTGTAAAGACACTCCAGTACAATATTGTAGATATAGTTTAACAGATAATATACCCATTTCCCATGTAACTCGATGGCTGCTTCTACTGTAGGGGCCTTTCTTCCACTTGAAATAGTTAATTCCATCTTACGAAGTCCTCCAAGAGACAAGTTGTTTCTCCAGTTCTGTATCTGCATTATCTATTCATCCCGTAGGAATTATGCACAGGCATGACAGTGTACAAACAGATTTTTCCATTCTGATGTATTTCACAAATACCTGTTATTATATCACAACCTTTCAACTGCCAGAAATTGCAGATAATATGGCTGACCTCGCAGGTGCTCTCTATTATCTTTGTAAATCTTTAATTGTCATTTTTTGTTGTCATTTTTCACTAAAATTCTTAGCTTGTGCCAAAACCTGAGATCAGCCCTTTTCTAGTTCAGGTGACATTTCTCTTCTAAATCTGATTTCACACACAGATGAAGACTAAATTAAGGGAAGAGCAGAAATACAGACAACATAGAAAATAGTTCATTTCCATGAAACTAGCCCTGCTTCAATGTCACTGGGATCAAATGGAAGCTGCATAATTTCAGGTGTATGCATCCAAGAGCTATTTCAAATGTGAGTATTTAGTCCAAGTTTTCTAATAGGAAACAATACTTTTTTGGGAAAAGAATGTAAAAAAAGGATTACTTTTGCTTAATTTAATATATTACTCATCAATCTAAGAAAACCCTCCAAAAAACTAAACCCCAAAACAACAGGAAGATTAAGATAAATAGAGCAACAGAAAATGGTAAAAAGAAGAAAAAGAGAAAGAAATATACTATCTGAATGTACACTAATATAGTGATCTTTGTATGAGAAGTCTTCTGGATCTGTAGGGTATTGTGACACATCACATCATATAATGGACTGAATTTATTTTAATGCACTTTTAATTTAACTCATGCTATTTATTTCATTTTAAATTCTCATTATATTCATTTTGTCCCCGAAGAGATTACAATCTGTGTTTCTTGTGAATGTATGCTTTGTTCTCTGTGTTACAGCTGCTCAGACTTTAACTTCAACACAAAGTTTAATGTTACTTCAATCATGAAAATGTGAACAGAACTTTCCATACGACGGATAGAGTTTAAAAAGCTTAAAAGTTTAATGGCTTTTTTCCCCCTTTGGTGCTGCTTGAATATATACTTTTATCAGTTAGTGTTCCTTTGTGGAACTCATCTATTGCTTCTGCGATTTTTTTTTATCTCTGAAAGGCTTTAAACTGAATATTTTTTTATTAAAATTTAAATGCATTGATTCAGGATGCCACTGTAGGGAGCTGCAGAAGCTGTATTTAAGTTAGTTTATTCCCAAGTCTCCCCTCTAGCACAGGCGTTTTGACTAGGTTATCTTTCAATGTGAAATGTTTTAGCCAGGAAATTGTGTAATACTTCACTTTTTTCATCACTGGAGAAGACTATCATCTCCTTGGGAGTATATTCTGAGAGGTAGAACTGACCAAAAAGAGAAATAGAGTATAAAGTACCTGAACTATACGTTGGGGTAAATGCAGTGATGTTTCCCAATGACAGTATTTTAGCTTCCGGGTAATTTTCCATGGAATAACTTAATTTTTTCTTGGGCAGAGTGCCTGCTGTCCAGATAACTCTTGCTACTTATTTTCTGCACCTACAAACAAGGTCAATTTCTTTTAAAATAAAGGACATTTGTCTTCTTTTTTTAGAAATCAGAATTCCTTCCATTACCCAATATATGTACATCCTTCTGTTGATTTTTAGTTTTTACTTATTCTCAGATGTTTATAAACTCGCTCATTACTTTGTTGGTTTATATAATGATTTAATAGATGCTTTCAATTAAGTTTCCATTGATGTCTTCATTGCCTCTTTAGTCATCTGTAGCCATATGCCAGAATTTTTGGGCCTTCCCTTATCAGTTATTCTTGGGCTGCACTTGTATTTCTCATCAGATATAACAGCTCCATCTCTGATTTTCATACAGGGGATCACCAGGGAGTCCAACTGGCTCCTGTACACCCAGCAGTCAATGTTGCAAATGTCCAGATAAATCCAACTCGCCTGACCATTTTTTCTGAGTGCCATAGTCATGCCCTTGCTTGTTTCTTTCATGTCACGAAAGCAGCTCCCTGAAGTGCAGTAAGAGGCAGCCTGCTCCAAGGCTGCCTTTCTTATATGACACTATACTACTTCAAATATCTTCTCTCCATGGCTAAATTGAAATGTTTCGTCTTTGCAACGGGCTTCTCTTTGTTCTATTGATTTTCTACACTCTGTCTGTTCATAAGTAATCTAAAAGTCTGTCCTCTAATGTCAAATGTCAGTCACCCTGGCTCATCCCTCTCCTCTCTCACAAGTTCTGAAGTGAATGACTCATAGATATATTTTCAAGTCAGCTTGTAGTGCTAGCAAGGCATCTGAAGGGCAACTGAGGGACCTACAAGAGGTTCATGTCAGAATCCCTCTTGCTGTGACCCCACACTTCAGTGTCTTGCTCCCTTTCCTCTGCACAGGGCCCAGAGCTGCTCACTTCTCCTGCTGCACTCTTCAAGGGCTTTAGTTCTCCCAGCAGTCACCAAGACCTCCTATCAGCGAGCTCCGTCTCTTCAAACTTCTTGTCCTAAGGATTCCTCTAGTGCAAAAGTCCTTTCATACTTCCAAGATACTTCCCTTTTATTTTCTCATCTCCTCCCCCACCCCTAAAATTTGCAAGCCTTGTTACCCGACTTTAGCCTACATATCACATGGAATGTGATTACTTTGTCTTCTGAGAAGTGCTTGAGAGAACGGTTAGGCAATCCAGGCCTGCAAAGTTCTGTAATCTCAGAAAAACCCTCTTGGGCAAGACGCTTGACTTTCTCGCCTATAAATCTTGTCCTATGTTTAATGGCTGTTCATGTGCAACTTTGGATGGAGTAAGAAAAGACATTCAGATGTTTCAGTTTAGACTCCAGTGACTGATTTCATATTTGATGGTTTTGCTCCAGGGTTAGTTCCTTCCTCTTCCATGCAATGGAGAACTAAGTTGTGTTGGGAGAGGGCAGAACTGAGATATACTGCAGATGTTGGAACAAGTCCTATACCTGTATTTTCAGGCATAAACCACTTCTGTTAATCCAGGAGTTTCCATGTACAATTTCACCAAAACACATGCAAGATTTTATATGCAAACTTTAAAAGTTTTATATGCAAGCTTTAAAAAACACAGCAGGGAAGAGCTGTGTATTAAAGGCTGACATTGTAATCCATTCAGAGCATTAACTTTTTTGTTAACTACGCAAAATTCAGGAAAGTTCTGTTTACCATTTGTCAGGTGAACAAGCAGTGCCACACTTCACAGTTGTTTTTCTTTCATATCAAGCATTTCAATAGAAACAAAGATTTTTGCTATGATTCAGGACACATCCTCTTCAGATGTTACTCAGGAAAATTCCATTGGGATAAAACTTACAGTAATTTGGTTGCAGAGCTATTACAAAAACTCCTTTCAAATATTCAGATATTAAAATATTTCTGGATCGATGTGCACAGAAATGACGTTCTTACTCCAGGAAATAACATTGCTCATCTTTTGTGGATAAGAACTGAAAACTGCAGCTGTGTTTTTCCCTTTATTACTGTTAATCACAAAAGAAAGTTATCCTGAGTCAGTGGCAAACAGAAATACTGCTGTGAGTGGCCAAAGTTTCTAACCTGTTTTGAACTGAAAATTTCCCCTCCTGTGATAAAAATTAAATAAAACATGAAAAACTCCAGGTTTCTAATGCACAGAAATCAAGTGCTTGTTGGGATACACCTTGGGAAAAAGGAACATTGTAAGAGATATAAGTGGGAAATAGGTTTCCCATGTGTTAATTAAAAAAAAAAAAGCAAAGCAAAGAAAAGATAATGTTACCATTTAATATTTCACAGAATCTTCTCATTCTTTTTTCTTGGAAAGAAATACACAAATATTTCCTCTCAAGTCAGTTGTTCAAGACACACATTAGAACCATAAAAATATATAACAAATACACTGAGACAACAAAACAAAATCAGAAGAGGACTATTGAAATTCAAATGGAAAATGCCTGGATGGAAGAACTGATAATCTTGCTTAGGATAAAGAAAAATCTGAACATGAGAATTAAATAATGGTGAACATAAAACGACAAAAACTTAATAAGTAGCACAGCATAAATTATGACAGAAGTCCTCAGACTATAGAAACATGAGCAAAGCTCTTTAGTCATTGATGTAATTCTAATTTCCAGCATCTCAGGCTGAAACATGCTGAAATTTTTTCCTTTTTATGGAAAAAAGCCTCCTTTCTTTGTGGAAGATTTTCTTACAGACATAGGGTTTTTTAATTTCAAAACGTGGTTTTGAATTATAGTAGTGTGACATCTGATTTTCGCTAAAAAAAAAAAAAAATTACTATCTTCTCAACACTCTTGAATGAAGAAAAAATATATTTATAGTTCACTACTGCCCTCTTGTGGAAAGAAACAAAAATAAGCTTGTGCATCATAAACATGAAATTCAAACCAAGAACTGATTACTTAGATTCCAGTTCAGAAACATTCATTCATCTTGTGCCCTTAGTTTGGATTACGATTTGGTGCTATATTAACAGTCTGTACTCTTGGTGCATTATTAACAGCCGTTGTCTTTAAACAACTCCTGTGTTACTGACCCCTGTAACATTTAACCCTCCAGAGTATCAAGGACGGCTTCAACTCCGTATCAGAAAGTTTCTTCCAGTAAGAATGACATCCTTCCATAAGCAGATCTTTAAAAAGCAAGTACTGCTGCTGCTCTGACATGTTCAGCAGCTCTGAGTCTGCAACTGATGTTAAGATAATAAATGGCAAGGTTTTCAGAAAAAACAAGCGGAAAAAAATAAGTGTTGACTTACCATAGAATTAAACATAGAAATATTTATAAACATCACTTATGCATTAAATATGTGGGAAAGAATATACTTTGAAAACGTCACAAAATTGTCCAGACTTACTTTACTATATCACTTTTTAAGGTTATGCAGGCATATTTAAAATGTACTTATGAAAGTGCTGAACTTACTCCTACTTGCTCCTGCTTTTTTGCTCATCTACCCCTCCTGGTGATGTGTCCAGGTCTCTCTAATTAGGACAAAGAGGGCTGTATCTCTAGGACTCAGTCTGTTGTGGTGCCTTTTTTCATCACATTGAATGCCATAGAAAGCCTCTCTAGATGGCTAAAAAAGGCGGATGTGCTTTGCTGAATGTCTCTTGCTCTCTTCTTTGTCTGTGTGTTTGGCCATTGTACATTAGGATGTCACAAGATACCTAAGTTTTCTTTTGCTTTCTTTTTTAAAATAGTGAATTCTTAATGTCTGGAACCACTGCTCTGAGAAAAGAACATTTCGTCATCAAGGTGGCACAAAGCCAAGCTTTGTAGTGGGAGGGCTATTTTGTGTACCTGTCTTCTCTAGGACTTCATATACTCTGGTGAATTATTCACAGTGGCCAAAAATGGTGCAAAGGAGGGTTTGTGTATTACTTGAGTCCCAACTTCAACCTTAGAGACAGACTTGAATGGTATTTGAGTTTTTGGTTTTCCTTTCACATGAGGTAAATTTATTCTATCACTGCACTTCCATTTTCTGTTACCAAAGGAGGTAATGAAGGGTCAGAAATTTGGCACTGGGATGTCAGGTATCTTTTCTAGCTTCCACAGGAACACACCTGGGATGTAATGCTATAAACAGGATTTGGGAGTTTATGCCAGATCCCTTTAAACCACCTGATTCAACCCCGCTAAAAACACCCTCCCTTTATGTTCCCCCAGCTCCAGAGATCTAATGCTCCAACAGTCAGACCTGCACGTTATAACAGTTCAGCCTGGAGAAGAAACTCATGTGGAACTCCACACTACTCTTTTAATTAGACACTAGTCATGGACCAGCAATGCACTGAAACTGGTCAGATAATCCAGCATTTTAAAGGAAAAGAAACTGTCCTTTTTCTTTCTATATACAATTTCACAATCATTCTGACATCCTAGCAGTAGAAGCTTCCTAAAAGTCTGGACTGACACAAAAAAAACAAAACAAAAACCCCAAAATGAAACCATTGAAATTTGTTTTTAATAATTACCCTTTACTGCAACTAATTGTGGTATGTTCTTTTTCAAAAGATGATTACAGATGGTGATGCTTAGCACTGTAGCTGATTTCAAGCCTGATTATGCAGTGCAGAGTGAATTCCCAAGCATTAGATAGGGAAGGCTGTGATTCTCTTTGACATTTTATAGGGAAAAAAGCCAGATAGGCCATGTCACCATAAGGGTAAAGTCCATGGGAAAGAGCTATAGAGAGGATGCAGGGGGGCACAGAATCACGTCTGCTCTGTAAGCAAAAGGATGTACAGGTCATCTGACTCCTTAGGCCTGAGCTATGCAATCACTATACTCCAGTGTTTGCAGGTTCTGGCTGCTATTTCTTTGCGTGCCCTATGACACTGACAGCATCCAATTTGCTACTTACAACACTGAAACGTCTGAAAAACATTTTACTTGTTTAAACGTGGTGACTTTGTGGTGACAGAGTTATCATTTACTGATAAGAACTAGCAAGCCCAGTGAAAAAAGCCCTTGATGTAGTCTCTAAAATGGAAAGACTCAAGACAAGTACTTGATATTGGATCAAATTAAAAAGAAATAGGTTGTCCTTAGTTCTTACTGAGGAGTAGTATACTGCTGGAGTGTGCAGAAGATAAAAGACTGCATATCCTTCAGAGTTCACATTTAATTCAGATCCTGAACGAAGGAGAGACTTTCACATATCAGAAGTGAAGTACCTAGCTGAACACCAGTTTTGAGTTTATTAGTATTTAGTTTAACTCTCTGGCATAGCATTGATGACCTCAGCAAACCCTAACCTGATCTTTGGAGACATATGCAGTCATCCTTCAGGCTGGATAGTATTTAGCGTTTTCCACAGGGTGATGCAGAATTGAAAATAAAAAGCACTGCAGATAAAGGAGAAAGTGAAAAAAACAAACCAAACCAAACCAAACCAAACCAAACAAAAAAAAACAAAAAACAAAAAAACCCAGAAAAAAGAAGGTTAGGAATGCCCCTCTGCCTGTTCTTGACATTGAACCTGTGATTATTCTCAAATACAGTCGAAATGTAAATCACCACTTGATGTCACCATTGGTCTGTACCTATGCTGTGCAGCTCTTCAAGAAATCTTTCTGAACATCACAAAGAAATTATAAATTCAGTTAAAATATTTAGAGACCTATTATGATGTTAAGTAATCACCATCTATTTGTTGGTCCTATTCAAAATACTGGCGCACTGGATTTGGAGAACCATAAAGACACCATAAGAAGTAATTTGAATGGGTGGTCTTTATGATTAAAATCTGTTTTAATAAGGGAATTTTCCAATAACCAGCAGAGCAAGTCTGATCATTGCATATGTCATATAAACACTACTACCATCCAGCTGCAGAATGAAAAGGAAAGAGTACATGAACAGAAGAGTCAATACCTCTATAAACATGAAATTAAGAAATATAAGAGTTAATGAAGGTATAAGAAAGATATTTGAAATCTCTCTTGTAAAGTTGAGATCCTGTTTCCCTATTCAGGCATAAAGAAAAAATATTCTGTGTTCAGATTTCCTTTGTTTCTAACAAGCTTGATGAGGTTGACTTGCAGTGTATTAGTTCTGAACATCTGTTCATTTATTTAGGGGTCTGAAGAGGAATTTGGCAGCTCAAGTTGAGGTGTAATTTTAAAGGAATGTCACCATGTATAAAATACAGCTTGCCGTTAACAAGTTGGCTTTTCTCAGTTGTTGCCCCACTGTAAAACTAGAATTGTGTCTAAACTGGGTGGAAGTGGTCACAGCACCAAGCCTGACGGAGTTCAACAAGTGTTTGGACAATGGTCTCAGGCACAGGGTGTGACTCTTGGGGCTGTCCTGTGCAGGGCTATGAGTTGGACTTGATGATCCTTGGGGGTCCCTTCCGACTCAGCATATCCTGTGAACATGTGAACTGTGAAACCTTTAATTCAGACCATACTGTAGGTAATACAGCATTGTGTACAGGACACCAAGTAGCACAGAAGGCTGGATGTCCCAGAGGCTTGAAGCACCTTGAAACAGCAGCTTGAGAATGCACTCTACAGCTCTCCCTCAGCATGAGCTTTATCAGTTCTTTACACAGATAACATGAATCCTCTTATTGATATTTTACCTGACCTTTTAAAGTGCTTTGTGATTTTACCTCCTAGCTAGGCATACTCTGAGGCACCAAGCACTAGTTGAACCAAGTGTTCAGTTAATATGATACATTCTTATGGCTCTGTTTGGATACTCAGCATGCTGCATATTCTTCTCTACAGCAATACTGCCCATGGCTTGTATAGGCCTGTACTCCAAGAGATGTACTTATCATTCTAATGCATAAATTATTTTATAATATATAAGAAAACATAGTAATTCTAGACTTCCCATCCATTTTCTCTCTGCTCATCAGTCATAGGCTAATGATGTCCTTTTCTTCATTCGTGTGGTTGCAATCACTGGAGTAATTCTTTTTCAGGTCTGGATGGCAGACTCTGCTCACAGACCAGGAAAATGTTTTCCAGGAAATTCCCAAGCAAGTCTAGCACTGGGTACATGCTGAATATGTGAAATTTGCTCTGAGGTAAATTGAAATTCGAAGTGCTCAGGAATTACTAGTATTTTTCCTTTTGCAATGCTGAACGAATAAGCTAATTCTATCCAATTTCAAGCTCCTTTCAGCATAATAGTTTCAAAATTGCAGCTGAGAGTTTATCACTTGACTCTCATTTCAATAAAGAGAGGCTCAAAAATCAAAATGGACAATGGGCTGTAGGAATAAATTTAGTTAGCAAGCAAAAATAGAAAAGTGAAGTAGAGAGTAAAAAGCAAATTCAGAGTTTGAAATAGGGCTGGCAGAAATATGGATAAAGGTACAGTATAACATATACACTTCAGACATATAAACAATTTCTTTGGTAAAAAAAGTTAAGTGAGATTTTGTAGTAGTAAATAAATACTATATGTCAATGCATATGTCAATATATTTGATAAAAGAAATAACTGAGGCTTTCAAAAATAAAAAAAAATACTATTTTTTTATATAAGCCAATATAATTTATGCATTAAGTTAATAACATTACTGTATTCTAAATAGCTTTCTAAGCTTAGCAAAATTAAGCATTCAAAAAGCATCAGACCACATATCTTTACATATTATTTTTTCCTGTATCATGTGATAGCATAGAAGAACACTCCTAGGAATTCAGATAAATAAATCTGGAGTTTGGGAGGCAGTATCACAGAGATGTTAGATATTAATTTTTTTTTTTTACATTACCCCTCAAAATTTTAACAGAAATATCTGATTTTTAGACCCTTACCTTCGGTGTAAGCCTATATATGTAGATGTATGTACATTTTTATATGAGCATAAGTATGTATGTTTATGTACACATATACATATATCCATCCACATTTAAAGTGCTTGGGTAGTCACTGGAGCAAAATGTAATTCTTGTTTTTCATTTTTCAAACAGATTTTTCATTTATGCGTTGTTCTTTTAGCAGGGTCAGCCAGAGGGATATTCATGAATTTTTGTCTGTGTAACAAAACTACTGTGTGGGGAATTTGATCATCTATGGCTCTTAAAGGAGAATAATTATTCAGCTGTGAGTAGAAAACATGAAGAACAACATGAAGTTTAACTTAGGATTTCCCCATTTTCAGCTGCTTCAGAAAATGTGTCTTTGTGAAATGCAGAGGTATTGACAGGGATGAGCATCTTCAGGATTGGTGCTTTTATTCAGGGATGAAATCAGTGCATCAGGGCAGCTTCCAAAGGACTCGTGTCCCAAGCATAGGGTGTATCTAGCTTTGAAACTGTCACCCAGAACACCTCAGCATCTCCACTTGCACCGTAAAAATAAACAGCATACACAAGGTGAATGCAATATCCCTTTCTTTGTACTCTGAATTGTGTGAAATCTGCTTAATCTCATTCAGGTGGCAACAAGGCCACACAAATATTAGCTCACCTAGCATGTCCTTCCGCTCACAGCTGAGCTAATGGATTGATGGAAGAGGAAGTGGGGAGGTCATTCAAGTCTTTCAGTATCCTGTTACAATGCAAAGGCATGTAAGTGAGTGGTAGATTTTGTTTGCTAACGATGCTTCCAAATGGATTGGATATTTTTCACTTCCACAGGTACCCCTGACTTCGGTGTCTACTAGAGGGCAAGGAACACAACTATAAGAGACATCAAAGTAGGGCTAACCTGCAACTCATATTATTCCCTTCTAATTATTATCATTGTATTTACTTTTCAAATGAAAGTTCTGTTGGGATCATTATAACGAAGAGTGAAACCAAGTAAGCTGCATTATTTTGTAAGCATTCATGTGAATCTAACACAGAATCTGCTTCGTCTTGGTGCATGACATACATGCTTTCTGTGGAGTCAGAAAATCATATTTTACTTATACAAAGGTTTGGAAAAAAACAGTGTTGGTTCCTAGAGATGTATAAAGAAAGGA
This sequence comes from Struthidea cinerea, assembly GCA_013397865.1. NCBI lineage: Eukaryota > Metazoa > Chordata > Aves > Passeriformes > Corcoracidae > Struthidea > Struthidea cinerea. The sequence continues at coordinate 63,874 of VZTI01004428.1, forward strand.
GAAAGCTGTTTGTTGCTGCAGGATTTATAAAATTTGGAACTTGGTTTCATTCTAGGTGAGACCAAGGAATGACCCAGCTCTTCTGATTCACAGACAGTCTGTATGAGCCTTCAATGCAGAGCAGACCTGTCCGCGCTCCTGGAAATAAATCATGCCACAGAACTCTTTGAATTCACCTTCATCAGAGGCTGCCAAGACAGCCACAAGTTACAGAACAATAAGGATGTGCTAAAGCCGGAGAACTCAAGTGCTGAAATGCATCCCTCACTTTTGTGAAGAAGGGATTGTGCTGACCCAGAAAATCTGAGGCCACACACCAACATGAATGGATTGACTGTGTTAAACAGTACACGTTGCTTTTCAGGGTCCTATTGATTACGTACACGTCGTGGGAATAGAACCACTTACTGGAAATTTCTATCATTTTGTGAAATACCAAGTGAGGCAGGCAAAGCAAAAAAGATGCAGATGTTTGCTAGAGGCTCAGATCCCTTCATGGAATCCCACGACAAGCAGTGTGTTGGATGCAGGACTGACTGACACACTGCAGCTTACCAGGAATTTAAAGAATAACGGAATTGGGTAGGCAACACATCGGGCATAAAATGGAAATGCCGGAGGGCTGGGATGTCAAAAACATTCCAGATTCTGCTTTCTAGTGAGAAAAAGCTTAAAATTTCATCGTGAACAGAACCTGTGAATGAACATGCAAAGGAGCAAATCAAGGATTGTCAGTCCATTCCTTTGTTCTCAGAACAAATATTCTTGGCTCTTCAGGACATATTAGAAGGATGATTATTAACAGCCACCACAATTACCTTGTTCAGAACATTTTGCCAACCCTATGTTATAATACTTAATGAGGACAGGTAAGAGAAAGGATATTTGACAGAAGTTGGCTGAAAGGAAGAAAAGACACAGGATTACCATACAGGCTGCCCGTAAGTACACTAATGATAAGTGAAAAAGGATAACTCAGCTTCCATGGAACCTTGAGCGGCAAAGCATTTTCTATATACTTCAAAACACAAGGGAAGGCTTTAAATGTTTTGGACAGACTTGATCAATAAATTCAGCCTAAAAAGAATCTGACATCCAGTAGTCACGTACCCTGTCAGGTATGCCAAGAGCAAAATGGAAACCATTGATTTGTTTGTCACCAGGCTTCCCTAGGTAGCAAATTTTTCTGAGTCTTTGATGTGCACAGATGACATTATACAGGGACCAAATAACTGAAAAGTGAATTTCAACTGGAGACAATTTCTGTGAACAGGAAATGTCAGAGAATTCTCCATGTGCCACGTGGGACATGATGCTATGTGCCTTTTTTTTTCCTTTATGGAGCACCCTTCAGAAATTAAGAGGAAGAAGATACTGTAAATCAGTTGTGGTGAGATTTGTGACTTTCTGAATTGAAGCAAATATTTTTCACTGATTTTAAAATGAGTTACATTCACCCTTAATAGAGATTTTAATTACTGACAAAGACTGTTCTGTCTTATCAGAACAACTAAAGACATACCTTTGCATGAGCATCCCCAAGTGAACATGCTGAGTATTTGAAGCAATTTTTCTGTCAGAAGGAGAGAGGTCTTACAGAACTAGTGCTTCAATAGAAAAGACTCTGTGGGATATGAAATACTCAGCATTTTTAATAAAGTTCAGTGCATCATTATTAGAGGAGGTAGTTCATTTAGTTCTCAAACTCTGTGTTTGCAGTGCTTTAGGTAGTTTTACATTTTCTCATGGTGTTTTGTTTTTTTCTCTGCCAGATAACAGTCAAATCTAAATGCTTCATAAAGGAGTAACCTATGAGCAGCTGTTCTTTTTTTGTCTGATAATCTGAAAACAGGGTTTCCAGCATGTGGCATTAGATTTCTTTGTATGAGTTATATACATACAATGTATTTATTCTTTCAGGCTCAGGCCAATAACTTGTCTTTGCAGAAAGCTTTCACAAGTGCACCTAAGATGTCACTATTTCCTTTACTTTTGTTATCCACACATTTTGTATCACATGATCTGCCTTGAATCCAATCTCTGCAAAGCAACCCAGCAGCAGAGATAAAAATTAGTGATGGAGTAATTACTTAACAAAGATTTTGGGAGCTAGGAAGGACTTTTTGAAGGCAGAAACAAAAGGCGAGTTTTTTAGAGACTGCCTATGGCATAAATACGACAACTGATGAAGGAAAAGGGTGTGATATTGGCTGACATAGAAGAGGACAATGTGAAGAGTTCTCTCCTTTATGAAGATGATGACAGTTGTCGATGCTGTTTTTGCTCTTATTGGTCTCTAGTTTTTCCCAAGAAGTCTTTCCTTTAGCTTTGTACTAGCCATGAACTATATAGGAATAAAGTGTATTTTCCATTGGATCAGAATGCTAAGACAGTTAGTGGAAAGCGAATGCAAAAGAGAGAGGAGGGGTGAAATTTGCATCTCAAAAATAATTGGCCTTCAGAAGAAGAATCTTTGTGGGCAACAAATGGTGAAGGTGTTGTAACTAATAACAGGAAAGTCAGTAGTGTTGTGAATAGCAGCAGAGTCTGGAAAAACTTGCTTAAGGACTAAGGTTGTAACTGTAATAAGATGCTGATGGACGAGGTCAGTCTAACCCTGTGTGGAATAAGGTAGGGAAGGCTTCCTGCATATTTTACTTCTGTTTTTCCTTTTATTAACTTCAGAAGCACAATCCCAAATGACAACCATACTTTAAAATAAAATTTAATTACTGTCTTTAAAGTAAATTCAGAAAAACCTTTTCAAACCGAAATGTTAATTCTAATGCAACATGAAACAGACAATCTGGATACTGGATTTCCCTCTTGCTTTGTTATACCCAGTCACATCTTAAAGATTGTTCTATAGTGTTTTCTTCTCTGAATCTTAATAGTGTTTGATTATAAATCTCAGCAAGTATATTTTATGGAGTAATTTGATTATGTTGATTTTTATCAGAAACAAGAGAAACCAGTGTGTCTGTTAAACTGAAATTCTGTCTAAAATAGTCTGAGATCTGAAAATATAAATATTTCTATCACTTCCATGCTCCCTGTCAAGCTACAATACTATCTTTGGTGCAGCATGAAAGACTTCACACAGATTTGGATTCCTATATTAACTGTTTCAGTCATTAATTACATTTCAATGGAATATTCCTTCCGGCCCTCATTTCATGCTTAATGTCATTTTCACACATTTGACTCCCCTTAATTCTTGGTTTGCAAGATTCTTCCTACTATAAACCCATTCCCTGACTTGGCTTTTAAGGACCATGATCAAATGCCCTCTAATGCTACTGCTGTTATGAACAGTATGCTTGGCATATAATTATCCAAAGGCAAGTCCCCAAAGATCTAAATGAATCTTTCAACTTCTTGCTATACCTTCACGATTTTGTTGAGATTATTAAAACGAGAACAGAAATCTGTGACTTGATATGTCTGTACATCCTGTCTGGACAAGACTTTGAGTCTAGTTTGAATGTCAGCACTACAAAACATTGCACTTAATGCAATTATGAAAACCAAACTCCCAACTTCCAGTGGTTTCTATTAAATGCCATTGAAAATAACTGTGAATGTAAAACTTGTTTGTGTCTGTGATCATGAAAACTTTTTTGTTTTAATTGGAAACTCAAAAAATTGAGTTTCCAATTAAGTACTTAAATTCTTTTCCACTTTGGTTTTTGTTCAGCTACATTTAGGTATCTGATGTAATGGTTACTTCTGTTAAAAGGTCCAAAACTTTAACTCTTTTTCAAAGTCAAGTATGTTTTAATAATGGCATTGAAAAGGATGAAACTGAGCAACTAACATCCTTCCTCTTTGTGTGGGATTCTGAAATAAATATAATAATGGCACTTATTTTAAAGTGCCATTGCAAGGAAAGGTATGGCAGCAAGAACAGTAATTAGAAAGACGTGAAGTAGAAGTCATATCAAGATGGGTGGACCATATAAATTTGAAAGAATAAAATATGTTATAGTTAAAAGAAATCTGGCAAAGAACTATAGGAACTTATTAAAGGAAAATTGCTAGAGGGGCCTAAATAATGAGGAGAAGTAAAATCCAATACTAGTAGAGTGCATGGTCTTGTTACACTTTGTCTTTTAGATTCTTTGGAAAGCGATGATTATCTTTCTGGAAATGGATCAATCACCCCCAAGGCAACCTATTGTACATGAAGAAAACCATTCAGTGAGCAAGCAGCTGCAGTAGGAGTATAGACTACACTTTTCTATGCTAATAATTTTAATTGGACTATATATTTTCCTCAGTATTGCATTTTTCCTCTGACTTTCCATTGCATTTGCATTTTATTCATTATTTCTCAAGCATCATTAGTAGGGAAAGAATTTTTTTAAAGATGTGATTAGGCATGACTTCAGATATAAAATGACCATTTTGTTTTCATAAGGTTTGTAAGTAGGTCAGATCTGCAAACCAGCAAGCTTGGCAAAGCAAACTTTGCTGTGGCAAGGCTGTGGCTTCATTAGTCCCTGAAATATCAGGGTCCCATCTGCACAGATAGGAATGCAGAACTGAAGCTGATGAATCGGGAGTGCTCTGTGTTACTTGCTAGTATCTTTGGTGTTTCATCAAGGAACCCATGAACAGCGGGGTCAGAAGTGGATACTGTAATGCACAAAGCCCTGATAATTACTCAGTCAAGGTCACCTTAAGGCAATCAATTACATCTCTTAGCTAATAAAGACTGAATAATTTCAACACATTTTCTGTGGGAGTTGGGGAAACTCTTTGCACCCTTCAATTTGCAAATGATCAGATTTAGCATCTGGGCTTCTAGCCTGTAAAATGTTGCAGTCACGCAACTAATTCTTCAGTTTAATATGCTATGGCAAATTCCTTTATTGTTTCATCAGATTTGGGTTTTCATTAGGAAATGATAGTATATTTGGTTTAACTGAAGATAATATTTTGATGTGCCTGTGGTGAGAACAGTAATTGTATAAAATTGGTCCTTTTTGTTTAATGGCTTTGTGTTTGTGGTTCTCTGTTGCTAAAACACTTTTATTGGAAGTCACTGTATTGATGGTTTTCTTGCTCAGTCTACTTTATCTCTTTATACTGAAAAGATAAAGAAAGAAAAACTATCTAAATTTTAAGCAGATTATGCATTTCTTCAGATCTTTTAAATTCAGATGGAGCCTTCTAATTCACATTAATTGCATCAATTAAAACACTTAGAAGGATAACAAATCATTAGCTACATGTACCAGACTACTCAAAACATTTCTAAGTAATGTAGATCAGCACATCTTTAGTCATAATGTCGAGAAAAATACCAAAGCTGATGTACTGAAAACAATTCTTACAAAAACATCCTGCATAATAAATCACATCTAGTCTACAATAAAATCATTAACCACTGTTCTGTTCCTCTGCTCTGAAGTGTAAATCACCCATAATGTTGACTTATTTTATGTCAGTTTGCATATAAAGTGAAAAAAAAGATTTGTTGAAAGTCTAAGGAGAATGAAAATAAATTCCTATCTGTATTATCACTCATTTGATAGAATGTATATATGTTGCAAGACTACGTAAGAAACCCCCAAGATGATAGATCTATCTCAGAATGACTTCTTATGATCTGCTACTTATTTTATGCACATACTAAAACATAAGCTTTGCAAAACTCCTTGCATTAAGATACTACTGAAAGTGTAATTTCTTTAGTAAAATATAACATAGCTTTCATTTAGCCTGACAGTGTTGGCCCAGGAATATGTAATATTAGTTTCAGTAAGAATGCATTGGTTTCACCGTAAAATAAGGTTTCTTTGGTATCAGCCCTGGAGAAATGTATTGGTTTCAGCTAAAATGTATTGCAATGCTTTCACTAAAACATACAGACATTATAAAACTGTATATTGGTTTCAGTAAAAAATGTATTCTATTCCAATGGATTCATGAGGCTTTCAGCAAGAATGTATTGATTTCATTAAAATGTGCAGCTTGAGATAAACAAAAATTCAGTTAAAATGCATTGGTTTCTGTTAAAGCTCATTGACTGAAGTGAAGAACATTCTACACTGGTTTTGGGCAGCCTTAGAGTTTTTTAAACAGTGAGTGGAGAAATACATACAAGTAGTTGTAAAGATAATTGTAAACAAACTCTATTCTGTAACATCTAAAGATGTAGACATGCTAAATAAATTAGATTTTTATATTTCCATCTCATTTGCATCTGTTGCTCAGCACAGGCATAAATATTGATACAGAAAAAGAATGACACCCTTAATTCTGATGAATAAATTTTTAATCAGCTGTGGGTGTGGGCTGTAAGATTTTTTAACCTCTTTAGTAATAATTTGTTTTCCTGTGACCAGTTTTTGACCAGTTTGCTTTAAATCAAGTTTGACATTTTCCTGCTTTATTGACAACAGATTCTTTTTGCCTTTTCAGCAATGACAAGCATTCAATGACATTGACATTTATATGTATCATGGAGCTCTCCTATTTCCAGTCTACTAAATTAGGGACAACATATTTGATTGCTGTGACACCTTTTTTTTTTTTTCTGGGAAGGTTTTTATTTTTCAATATTTTTAAATAACTTTGCATTTTACTTTTATATGGAAGTGGTGCCACTGACTTAGTGAAACATGCATGAATTAAACTGAGCAATCCTTGCTACATGGAGGACATTGCTGTCCCACTTTGGAGTGTTATCCTTTCCCTACACTGATGTAAAATTCATATGCAAAATGTGTTTAAGTACACTTGAAGTGTAAATAGTATGAATAAAGTTCCAACTACTTAAATTTACTTCTATAATTCAACAGAAGAAAGTAGGAATGATTGTATTGGACTGAAGAACTAGTCTATATTTTAGTCCCATGTCCTACAGTTCCAAATGTGAAAAATGCCTGGACACTGCTAGAAGAACCTCCAATAAGTCAAAAATAACAGATTTCCCGAGAGGATGACCATGATTTTTTTTTTTTTAATGGCTCTTTGATGTATTTTCCTTGTAACTCTGTACAACTGCTGCTGCAAAAACTGCATTCACAGCACCCATGGCAAGGAGCTCCACAGCTGATCTCCCCCTACACACAGAAGGTTCTTCTTTTTGGATGTTGCTTTGAATGTGCGGCTTGTTGTTGCTTTTACTTCTTCCCTGAATCATAGAATGGTCTGTGTTGGAAGGAACCTTGAAGTTCATCTAGTTCAATCCCTCTGCCATGGACAGGGACACTCTCCCCTAGTTATGTCCTGATCTGGAAAACATAATGGATAATCATTATCTTATTTTCCCTGCAACACACGCTTGCAGATTCCTGCCACATACAGCTTCAGCTGTCCTTTTTCTAAAGGCAACTTATTTTATTAAGCCACTCTTTTTATGAAAGCTGTTTCATAGCTCTGGTTTTACTTGTTGCTCTGCTTTTTGTTAGTTCTGCTAGATTGTTTTTAGTGATGTGAGGACAAGAACTGCACATTGCACTCAGAAAGCTTTGGCACCATAGGTTTGTCAAGTATCATAGCAAATTGTCTTTCATTTATTTCTTATACCTCTTGAAAACGGGGCAACCTACCTCTGTTTTCCAAATACATTTTATTTTCAAATGCTTTCTCTCACACTGTTTCATAATTCTGTAATACCACTGTAAACTTTTAGATTTTAGATATCTCTTTTCATCTCTCTTGGTGGATGCAGAAAAACAAGATATCATGGTGTGGTAGAAGGGTTCTGATTGCCTATCTGAAAGGTAATAGCTTTTGTCCTGTTCAAATCCGCTGCAGCAAGAGGATGGAACTGATTTTTTCACAAATCAATTCAGTTTCTCAGCACTTATATGCGTTGCTCTGATGTCAAGGGTCAGCAACTCACTCTGTAAGAAAGAGGGGTTTTGCCAGCCTTCTCAAAAGAATGAGTCAATAGTTGCTCCTCTTAATTCCCAGGACCCTGGTTTGGTACAAATCTTTGGAAGCATATATAACTTGTGAGAGGAGAGAACTGCCCAGGTAGATGATGCCAGAAGACATTTCCTGTGTATTGAATCACGTAGGATCCATGAAGAAAAATGGAATTGGCTAAATTGATTCCATATGAACATTATTATTAGCAGAGCAAAAGCAGTGCCTGGAAAGAGCAGTGCTGAAGGGTGCAATTTCAAGCTCAGTTTCTCACTGTCACTGGAGCTGCCGCTTGCTGTGCCATCAGCTATGCAGGGACCATCCCAGTGGTAAGCAATTCACATTGCAAGTTTCACAGCAGCTTAACTGCTGTCAGTGTTGACCTGCACAAACCTATGCTTCAGTCCCCTTCCGATTATCTATTGATAAAATATATTTATTATATTTACAAATATATTGTTTTATCTAATCCTTTATAATCTAAAAACTCATGGTTGAACAACAGGCCTCATTTTGGCTTAATACCAAGGCATATATCTCTCTTTGTTTAAGAAATTTAAAGCTTTCACAAGAACCTGGAGTTTTTCCCAATAGATAATGACACTCCAGTGCTGTAGGGCTGAGCTGGAATCAAAGGACTAAGGTACGGAAATGCAACCAAGATATTTTTCCCATAGATGCTACTTCTGCTAGATTCCCAAATCTTTCTTAAAGTAATAGTCTACTTTGCTGATTAATCCAGAATGAGAATTTCTTAGGCCATTGGATTCACTGAATCTCTGACTTCACATGCATTCAATGTTGCAGGTAACCACTTTCAAGTATATTTATAATTCTAATTTGAATGAAAATGCCCTTAGATCAGAACTTTGCTATTCTACTAAGAACTTTACTCTGCCTCTTATTGTTTCTATTTTTCTGATGCAAACTTATTAGCAACTGTAAAACAGTGCTCTAAAATTGCTGGAAGTAGAGGCTTCCAGAACAAGTTCAGATAAAGCAAGTTGTAATCAAATTTGCTTTTGTTTGCATAAAATTTAAGGCTGCATGCTTTGAGACCCTATTTGTATACTGTTTACTTAGAAAGTTCCTGGCTTTTTAGAAAGTTATAGCTTTGGTAGGACCTGAAGAGTATACAACATTGAAGAAGGGTCTGGAAATAGAAAATAATGTTTAGCAACCAAAATGATATATCTTTCAAGCTATTTTATGAAAGTCCTTCAGCAAGTAGGTATAGTTTCTGGACAAGTGGAAGCATAGGAACAACTTAATATATCAAATTCATTCAAACCTACAGTTGTTTTTAAACACAAACTACTTTGATTGTTTTAATTAGGTGTGCTGTCTCCTAGAAGGAAAAAACTCAGATCTAAACAGCTGGGCATTAGTGGGATGTAGAATTTTTAAACCAGGACATAAGAATATGCTCAACCAAATCAGGGGAAAATATTTTTTTTCCACGGCTCATTCCAGAAAATATAGTTAACAAATCAGGGTTCATCCTGTCAAATTCTGTGCCCTGTGACATGCTGAAGACAATTGCATTGTATGATTCAAATCACAGTCATCAATAGAGCAGCTATGAAGGCAAATTTCCCTTTTACCAGTTGTGCAAGGCTATAAAGAGGAAGGTCTTTCTGTCCCATGGTCCAGGACCAACCGCATCAGCAGCTGAAGAAGAGGGTTTGTTCTTGTGTCTTAATATCTTGGCAGTGGGTCAACTGCACAGCACATTTGCCTCAATCTTGCTCCCCCTACACGTGAAACTTTTGTGTGACTGTGGCTGTGCATACAGACATTGCAGCAAAAGCTTATAGAACAAGACTGGTGCTTGCTAATTCTTATTAAAGTAAAATAAGGGCACACAGATGTAAAAAAAAGCTTTATTACTAATTGTTAAAATATTCCCCAGAGGGAAAACTTGTCTGTGAGAAATCCCACAGCATAGGATTAAAAAACAAACTGAAACTTCACAGGCACATTAGGTAGCTTTCACCTCACAGAAAACACAAAGTCCAGTTCCTGGGCACTGTGAGAAAAATTAAGAGATCCACGTTGTGCAACACAGTCAGTGATATGTGGGAAAAATGACTTCGAGCCAGAAGTGTTTTTCATTTTAATGACAGACACTGAGATAAAAAAAGTAGGATGGAAAAGAGAATAATGATATTATCGATAATAACTATAATGATGATAATGGCAATAATGCTGAGAAGCCCTTAAAAATAAAACCAAACCCCCTTCTGTTAAGTGCAGAGCTGCTGTGAAGAGAGATTTTATTTCCTTATGGCATGGCTACAGATTCTTTCTATTTGCTGTAAAGTACTCTACTTATATTTCTCCCTGGTTACATTTAAACTCTTCCTTGTCTGGAGTCTTTGGACAGGTTTTATCTGAAGAAATAAAACAGAATAACCTTTTTCCTGCTGAGGGGATTCCTATACTGCAGTGACATCATTAACCATAAAGCACTCTTACACATTTCACACCTGGATGTCTTAAATAGAGGATGAATTAAATCATGTTTCCAAATAAATTTCTCCTGATATTTACATTTCACTGCTGCAGTAATAGGAAGACTGAATCCATTTAAAGTCTCTCTTATCCACTGACTGAATGACATATATTTGCCTTAAAAAAAAATAGTCTGGCTTACAATTGCACTCCCTAAAAGAGCTCTCCCACAAGTCCCTAGACAGTGTTTCGAATTCTAGAAATTCATCTGAAAGAACAATTACTTGGATAAACTGTGGTAGACAACTGGTCTCTCCAGTATTCAGGTGAAAAGGGCATAAACAGGCCAATACCACATAGTATTGTAAAGAAAAGCTTCCTTTTTTTTTCTCCCCCACTGAAAAAGATGTAGTTTTTTATACTTAAAACTTTATTTAGCCATTGGAGTGTCTCATGAAATAGTAAATCATATTATATACAGTATTTTTTTCAATCAAAACACTACTGACACTCATATTAAGAGCAGCACATTTTAGCAAAACTTTTTCTCGCTATACCCTTCTGAACAAAATATCCAGCATGCAGCTAGACATGTACACAGTGTGGTGGTGGTTCCACTCCCAAAGGGTTGTAGTCAGTGGGTTAACACCTGACTGGTGTCCAGACACTCGTGGTTCTCGTCCACCAGGGCTCAGTTTGAGGGCTGGTTCTCTTCAATGTTTTTATCAGTGACCTGGACAGAGGAGTTGAGTGTACACTACGCACATTTTCTGGTGATACTACATTACCAGGGCCCATTTATTCCCTAAAGGGCAGAGAGGCTTTACAGATAGATCTTGATTGATTAGAGAGGCTTTACAGATAGATCTTGATAGATTAGAACACTGGGCAAACACCACCTGTGTGAAATTTAATAAGGACAAATGCCAAATTCTGTACCTGAAGCAGTGTAAGCTGGTGGATGTACATGTAGACTGGGGGACATGAGGGTGCAATGCAGCCCTGCTGAAAGGGATCTGGGGCTTTTGGTTGATGGTAAATTTAATACGTGTCAGCAATTTGTCCTGGCAGCCAAAAGATCCAACCTTTGTGTAGGGTGCCGTAAGCGTGGCATAGCTCACAGATCGAAAGGAGTAACTGTGCTCAGAGTTAGTGCAGCCTCACCTGTCTGCTGTTTAGGCTTCCACAATATAAGAAAGATACAGAAAAATCAGAATATGTCCAAAAAAACCCATGAAAAATATCGAAAGAACTAGAGGACAGTACTTATTAGGAGTGGCTGAAGATACTTGGTTTGTTCAGCTTAGAAAAGAGGAGACTGAGAGGGGGTCTCATTGCTGTCTACAGCTTCTGCGTGAGGGGGAGAGCAGGGGGAGGTGCTGGAGGTACTGGTGGATGGAAGACTGGACATGAGCTGGCAGTGTGCGCTTGCAGACCAGAAAGCCAGCAGCATCCTGGGCTGTACAGAAGGAAGCGTGGCCAGCAGGTCAGGGAGGTCATCCTCCACCTCTACTCCTCTCTCATGAGACCTCACCTGGAGTGCTGCATCCAGCTCTGTCCCCCAACATAAGAAGACTGGGGAGTGAGTGATGAGTCCAGAGGAGGGCCCCAAAGATGATCAGAGGGCTGGAGAACCCCTCCTATGACTAAGACATTTGGGGTTCTTCAGGCTAGAGAAGAAAAGGCTCCAGGGTGACCTTATTGCGGTCTTTCAATACCTAAAGGGCGCTTAGGAGAAAGATGGGGTCCAACTTTTTAGTAGGACCTGTTGCAACAGTGGAAAGGGTAATAGTTTTAAACTTAAAGAGGGTAGATTTAGACTAGATGTAAGAAAGGAATTTTTTTCTGATGAGAGTGTTGAAACACTGGAACATGTTGCCCAGAAAAATGGAAGATCCCCCATCCCTGGAAACATTCAAGGTCACATTGGACAGGTCTCTGAACAACCTGATGTCACTGAAGATGTCCCTGCTCATTGCAGGGGGATGGGACTAGAGGACCTTTAAAGGCCCCTTCCAACCCAAAGCATTCCACGATCCTATCATTCTATGATTTCTTCTTTCTGATGTCTGTTGATATCAGGGAATGGATTAGAGTTATGTCAGGGGAAGTTCAGATTGGATATTAGGAAAAAGTTCTTCACTGAGAGGGTGGTTAAGCACTGGAACAAATGGTCCTAAGCCCCAAACTTGCTGGTGTTTGATAAGTGTTTGAACAATGCTTTTAGGCATATCATTTAATCTCTAGGTCGCCCTGTGTGGAGTCAGGAGTTGAACTTGGTGATCCTTGTGGGTCCCTTCCAGCTCAGGATATCCCATGGCTATAAGATTCTAATTTACTGGGAAATCAAGAATTCACTGCATATGGATCTTCTTTCTTCAAGAATTAATAAATACAATTCAGATTTACAAAAATCTCTGAAATCATTTGCAGCCTCGTTTATCTTTCTGCAGACACTCATTTGTCTTTGGATGTTTTGCAGAGAGATCAGAGTTGTGAGATGCTGCTTAATGTCTTAAATGGATTGATTTTCTGAAATATTGAATATCTGCTCTTAGAATATCTACCTTATCTTGTGAAGAGTGTCATGCTGGGTAGGCAAAATATTCACTCTTCTTTTTAATGTCAAAGAGCAACCTTTTTCTGTTGCACTGAAAAGCATGACTATTTGAGAACATACAAAATAGGAAAGAAAAGAAACTATGTAATGAAATATTATTTCTCTAATGACTTTTAAAAATAATAAGTACTCCATTTCATATGAATTTAATTTTTTAAGATGGGAATTTTACTTAAAAATGATACGTAGTCATAGAACAACTATAACAGTCTTTTTCTGCCAAAAATATGTTAAGAACAATTTTCTGAACAGACCTAAACAGGCCTTTCATTTTACACCAAATAATGCCTGGTAGACTTAATGACATGAATTCTTCATGGGTGTTAGAAGGGCCTAACAAGGGCGTTTATTCTTCTGGCTGTTATATGGCTGAATAAAATCGAGTCTTTGCTCAGCCTCTGTTTTTATAGTTAGAGGGGACATAAAGAAGGGGAACAAAGGCTTAAAAGCACAGTTGTGCCCTTTGCACTGTGTGCTGTCCACTGACCTGTGCTTACTCCTGGTGTATATTATGCAGCTCTAGTGCCATCCTGCTTTATGTTTTGGTCTCATGGTCTCCCTGATGGGCTTGGGAAACAGAGAATCACCTGTTTAATGCCTTCTGTGCCTTGCAACACCTGGTCTAATCTATGTACCTCTACAGACCTCAGCCATGGGGGAATCTTCAGCAGCAGTCACCTCAGAACGACAGGTTGGGGTCCCTGGTCAATAATGTCAGTAGCATCAGGTAATTCTGAACTAAGGTATTATGGAAGAATGTGTCTAGCCTTTTAAAAATAGGGATTGTTTTTCAAATAGGAAATAAAAGCATAGCAATAAAGAGGAAAAATCCCGTAAACCCCTGGATTAGACCCTGCTGCTGAATTTACACTAACATATGCTGACTTTACACTAACATACAAAGTGTATTAAAATATTAATGTGGGATTAGGTGACACAAATAATAGGTCATGTTGAAAAAAGATCAGAGAGATTCCAGGACACGTCTATTGAATTGTTTGATTTAATAGCTTTGGTTGTAATTCAAAAGCCTTAGCTGTGAGGTACAGACACACTTGGAAGATTTATTTTTATGTTTTTATCTTAGGCACAATAATGATTCCTGATGAAATCCTTGTAATACATATGAGTACTTTTTAAGATTTCTCAATATGCTTCCTATGATATAAAAATAAAATATCCATGTATTTTAAATGAAACCATATACTTTAAATGTAGTGTTTTCTGAGTAAGTAAAGAAATGATGCTGATGCCAATCTTAGTCAAAAAGCTTGATGATTGTTACTCATTCCGCATGCATTTCACTAATAAGAGAAATATCAATGCCTCAGAAATCCAAGGGAATAAGTTCTTTGTTCTGTTAAAGTAACAATGTCAAGATGCTGACAGCTGAATAGGTAAAAGAAAAATAATCAACAAATATTCTTCTTTTGTAAGTTGCACTAAAATCTTTTGTGTAGGTGAAATTCTACTTCAATTTTAAAAGATTTATTGCTAATAATTGCCTCAAACCAGTTCAATTACCCACACCTTTCAAAAATCAGTCCAGCAGCTGCTTATTTTCTGAAATTTTTCCTCTTTTCCCGTCTCAGCAAGAGAAACCAAACACTGCACTAAACATTTCTCCCTGTCACTCAGAGGAGGAGCATGTGGAGGAGAAAAGCCATGATACCAAACTACAGTGGCAATCAGTTTTATATTCCTACCTCAGCAACCTAGCCTGCAGTTGTGTTCACTGACTTGGTGCTACAATTTTGATTCTCCTTCGCCTGCCCACGGTATCACCAGCTGGAACTAACACAGCCAGCTGCTATGTGCAGCTCTGCTTTTGAATACATGGTGCACTAAGAAAATAAACGAAGCGACACTCTAAACTTTTTGGTCTATAAAACCCAGAATGTGAAACCCCAGCCGTGTTGATACACTCACTGATTATAACATTTAAGCTTTGCTGCCCCTCATCAGTCTCTGAACAGTCCATTTCCATGGCCATTCAAAAGGTTAAGAGCTGGGATGGAATCAGCTGTTTAAAATACTTATTAGGATCTAGGAACACTATGGAAACTACCATGCTGCCTAACTGCTACCAATTATCACAGAGTGCTCTACAAACTTTGCTTGAATTTCCATGTTAACTAGGTTTAACTAGTTGTCTATAAACTATTAACACCCTTGCAATTCTCCTGTCTGAATGGTCAGTCTTTAACTCCCAAAACAATATCACTGTATTTAAAACCACATTAAGGAATAAGCTATGTGGATGTGGCAAATCTAGAATTAAGCTTGCATGGATGAGTTTATTTTAGTCTGTTAACATAGACATATGAAATATTTTCACAGGTTTTTACACTGCTTGTTGTGAAAGAGCTCATTTCAGCAGGGAATAAATGGGCGAGGTAATAAGCTGGTAAAATTGCAAGTTGGTTACCTACTTGCATTCAATGCATGGGCTACTCTTCAGCACGTCCCAAGGGCTTGATATCTTCTTTACTGTAATCACTACTTTTTATCATTCTGCCCCTGTCCAGTTTTAGATGTCTATTTATTTTCTTTGCTTCTGCCTTTCTAAAGTTCTATGTCCATTACCCTTATAACAGCCTCATGATCTCATTCCGGTGCCTCTCACTAAGGCTGGCATTTAAAAGAGAACAAGGGAGCCAGCCATCTTCGAGGATTTTTGTTGCTCCTGGAAGCTGTAGAGATTCACAGATCAGAATAACTCTGATCAGCTCTCCTTGTCTTCAGACAGGAAATGCTAAAGAAAAAACTTAGTCATGTTAACCTCTCAGACACATAACATGTAACTTATTTACAGTAAACAGAATTTTATAAAAATGTAACTCCTGGGCTGCTGATTTTGTGGTAAGTTTGCAGATAATTTTTCAGGACAAAATGCATTTCTGAGTGGATTCCATTGCAAGGCTGTCTGAGTCAGCAGCTCAAATGCAGAGGTGCTGGCACTTCTGGCATTTTAATGTGAGCAAAACATATTTTGCTTGTGATTCATTCTGAGAAATAGCCAAGTTTTTAAAGCCAAAAACCTGCTTTAATCTACTTTCAAGATCAATTAAAAATGTGTCCTCAGGCAAACACATGGCATGGAAAATGTCTGCCTTGAGGAATTAAAATTTAGCAATTATTAGTAATGGGAAAGAGGATTAAAAAATGGTGTATCTGAAGGCAGCTGTACAAAGATTTCTACCTGTGTTGTAACACAACTCATTCAGTGAAAAAAGTTAGTATTGATACAAAAAACCTGATTGCACTGTTGCCTATGCTGGCTTCATGTCTCCTGTGTATGCATTTTGCAAGTTCAGTTACATCTGGGAACTCACATTAAACCCACTGCTCACTGTGAAGTTTGCCTGTGTAAGCCCCCAGTAATGCCCATGGCGATAAAAAAAGTGCAGTAAGAACTTTAAATGTCAAGCTTTTATCTCACAGGTTTTTGATTTCATCCTGTTTTTCTGTAAAAATTAAGAAAAATACATAAAATTCTTGGCCAAAACTCACTTCTTCACATGCTGATGTTGGATAGCCAGTCATTGCCACTGATCAAAGTGTACTGTCTCTGAGTTTTTGCCTCTGTCTTGTCTTGGAGGTTGTTAACCTGTCCATGTGATGCATACACCATGACATATCCCTCCTCCACTGAAACAGCTTGGGTTGTTTTCAAAATCTGAAGCAAGATTTCAATGCCTCAATAATTCACCGATGTGAAGAAAGGAATTGTTGGAAAGGAATAGAAATATGTATTCTTTTTCAGATGAAAAAGTATTTTGCTTAGCTGCTGTCACCAGCACCTTGAACTATGTGGTTTTTCACTTATGAGTGGTCTCCTCAAGCAGCTTCTGTGAGGTTTAATCTTTTCATTACTCAAAACAAAATTTTTATGGAAATTGACATAATCTTGAGGGGCCTTTGCCATTTCCAGTGTCAGAAACCACAGCCTCTCATCAAGCCATGGACAGCAAAAACTGCCAGGACATAGACTTGTAGGAGTGAGTACGAAGGAGGGCCATGAAGATGATTAGAGGGCTGGAGCACCTCTCCTATGAGGAAAGGCTGAGAGAATTGGGTTTGTTCAACCTGGAGAAGAGAAAGATCCAGGGTGAGCTTATTGCAGCCTTTCAGTACCTACAAGAGAGCTGTAGAGGGACTTTTAACAAGGGCTTGTTGTGATAGAATAAGGGGAAATGGCTTTAAATTGGAAGTGGGTAAATCTAGATTAGATAGAAGGAAAATTCTTTACTGTGAGTGTGGTGAGACACTGGAACAGGCTGCCCAGAGTAGCCATGGAGGCTCCATCCCTGGAAGCGTTCAAAGCCAGGTTCAATGGAGCTTTGAGTAACCTGGTCTAGTGAAAGGTGTCCCTGCCCAGTGCAGGAGGGTTGGAACTGGACGATCTTTAAGGTTGCTTGCAACTCAAACCATTCTGTGATTCTGTGATTCTGTGATAGTACAATAGACTGCAACACCTACAGCAGCAGCTTTTGAGTTGAGAGAAAAAAATTGAGCAATTTAAGAGCACATTACTGTCTTCATATTATCTATATAACTTCTTGTGCCATTCAGTGAAAGCTGTGGAGAAAGTACACAGCCTCTATGGTTTTGTACATGGGAAGTTATTTCCATGTATTTCCCTAAAAAACCAGCCACAGTGTCACTGCATACAACATATATTTCTTCAGATGATGAAACCTTTGGGTTTCTGTTTGTTGGAGCCACTGGTGTACATCTATGTCAGTAAGTTGCGCATCATAAAAGCACAGCTTTAATACAGGTCAAAAACAATCCAGCTTTGACTTGAGCCTGTTAACACCTTCCCTGGCAATGCAAAATGTACTCTGGGGATAGATGAACCTGGGTATAATTCACAATTGTATGAATAAGGTCAAACTATTTTGAGGGGGGCAAGAGAATTTATCTTCCTGAAGAAGTAGTTTGCCATCAAGGCCAGGGAACAAGGGCCACTTTGGCTTGCTGTCATAGACACTGCTGGGGCAGAAAGTGAAGGCCAGCAGGAAATATTGTGGCAAATTTATTATGAATAGAAACACCAAAACACCTGTCAGAAGCTGGCAAATTTCTAAGCAAGACTTCTCCACACACGTAATAACTTAGTATTTGTTTCAAATCTCAAGAAATGCAGAAACTGAAACATGATGGTATTGCTTTAGGCTAACGGTGCAGCTGGCCCTGTGCCATGCCTCAGACAGTAACTGACTGTGGAAATGTGGGAAAGAGTGGAGCAACAGGGAAAGCAATGTGTGACTGAGGGACTGTCTGAAGTAGAACTGAGTGTTCAACCATGACAATCCTTTCAGCACAGATCCCCAGTCACTTGTGTGATTCTTTTAGCAAGGTCACCACTTGATGTTAAATAAAATGTCCTACAAAAATAAAACAACAAAAAAAATCTTGTGAAACTTCTTCCAAAAGAAAACCTGCCAAGACTTAATAACACTCTCCTGTCATTATTTATCTTAATGTACTTTCTCCTAGACCCCTTTATAAGGCTCAGATCATAGGTATTCCCCCAGTAATTTCTATAAATCCCCTTGCTACCCTTCAAAACTGGACATCTACTTTTGTACCACCTGCATTTTTATTGTGCACTGGATAACCTAGTTCATGCATAAACATCTTCATTCAAAGGTAAGCAGGTTTGGAGCCATAGCCTTTTCTTTTAATAATCCTAACACAAACTACAGATACTCACGTCTCTTTTTTTTCTGCTGGATTCAAGCCATTTTCTATTGTTTAGGCTATGTGATCTGTGGAGCAAATGAGAGGTGACTTCTTATCTGCAAGAAAAAGCTGTCTGATAAATCAAAAAGATGAATAATTTATGGTGCAGGAGCAGAGAAAACAGCATTTCACACTGTTTTTCATGCAAAATGTCACATGAATTCCAAACCGACCAAGGAATTTGGTGTGCTTGAGACTAAATTCATTGGCAGAAATGAAAAGAGGAGGGAGGAGAAGTCTCAGTATTGTTGTGATTGTAGTTTACTCAAGGAAATATGTTATGATCCAGCTATTCTTTTTTTTCCTATATTGACTTAAATAGAGAAATAAATTAAAACTACAAAAATCAGTACAAAGGAATACTTATAAAACACCTTCAGATATCATCGGTACTGCAAATAGACAGGGCTTGTGCTGTGTTGTTTTTTGCCCCCACACTCAATTTCAATCTGGTTAATGGAAGACTATGAGGTTATTATTATCTTGTTTCACAATCAGACATTAAAAGGCCCAGGAACTGGAGAAATAGGATTGAATATTGTTGTTGTTACTCCTGCGGCCTCATGTTGCCAATTGATTTACATATAACCTCACAGAAGAAGGTGTAAGGGCTCTCAGAAGATGACAAAGCAAGTCTAGTATGGGATGGACAGACACAAAATATCTGTCTGAAATAAAAGCAGCAGAAAGCAGTAACAATAACATCCCCAGGAAAGAGAAGGCCCTCACACTATTAACGTAACAGGGAGAACGTAGACAAAACCAGAGGCACCTCCAGTGCTCTGTGGAGCATTGGACAGGCAGTCGCCCTCCCTCCCTCCCTCCCTCCCTCCCAGTAATAGTTACTAGTTTGGGCTCGATGTTGCAGTAAGTCTCTGAGTGCTGGGCATCTGAGCCAGTGTGACTTGGAGTCTCTTGCATCTCCTTTATTAATAGACCCGCAGACAGTGATTTCTGGTATTTATATTGAATGTCCCACTCTTTGCCTCCGTCTCTTCCTTCCTGTTCATATGACAGAATGACAGAAAAATTTGGATTGAAAGGGACCTCCAAACACCATCTAGACCCTCTTTCTCTAGATCTAGTGATTTTTCACTAGGCCGTGTTGCTCAAAGGCCCATCCAACCTGTTCCACTGTCTCACCACCTTCACTGTAAAAGATTTCTTCCTTTTGTGCAGTCTAAATCTGATATCTTTCAGTTTAAGACCATTGCCCCTTTCCCTGTCACTAAAGGCCTTGCTTAAGTCTTCCTCCAACTTCTTACAAGATCCTTTTATGTAATAAAAGGCCCAAACAATATTTTATGGCAATAGTTTTTCCAATTTGACTTCACATTAGATGCATGAGATTACTTAAAGCAAAATTCTGTGCCTAATCTTGAAGCCTTCACATCGTTTAAATACACTAAGGATTTGGAAATTTAAGGCAGTCACTTTCACAGCTTTCAGCAGATGTAATTTTTTGTGTATGCTGTGGTACATTTCTCTGTGAAGTGAGCATGCTGTCTAATATTTGATTTATCTCTGCTGTAAACTTTTAAATGATGGAAAAATGTTTCCTAGAAAGCTACAAGCATTTAGGAAAAACAGGCTGTGGGGATTATGTTCTTCCCAAATACTCAGGTTCTGCTTGGAAATATCTAAATATTTTGATTTATTACTGTGACTATTGCACAAGCATAAGATACAGAAAACAGTCATATACAATTAAATGAAAGCAAATCAAAAAGTTATATGGATCAGTTTGAAATTGTTACTTTGTCACAATATTTAAAATACTTCTTTTATTTCGATTTCACAGTTTCTGGAAGAAATTAAGAGCATGTAGAAAAGCACAAAAATGAAATGTTTTTTCTACTCTTCATCAGTAGAGAGCACTGTTAGACAGCAACAGTTCTCCAAACCCTTTCAAGCAGAACAGGCACTGATTCACTGTCTTCAGCCAGTGGTACAGCACTCTGGGTAACAACTAAGTCAGCTTCAAAATGAGAGAAAAAGCAAGAGTAGACATAAAGTAGACATTGTATTTTAAAGAAGTATGAATGCATTTTTTCACAAGCTAATATTATAGATGTAACATTAGTAATTGTGAACTCAGACAACTAAACATTTCCTATTTGCATAAACTTCCAGGGAGGGAAAAGACAAAAAATGTTCACAAACAGGCACTTAGAACAAATCCATTGAACATGATGAAGCTGTACTCTAGTCCGTATCAAGATGTTATCTGAAGATTAATAAGACGGGGTGAAATTAATTAAATTACAGTGGCAAAGGGAATTAAATGGAAGAATGAAATGCGTGGTGCGCAGTAGTCATTACTGGTCATGTCTTGTGCAGGGTGGTGCTCCATGCTGCTTAATTGATTCTCTGGGAAATGAGGGAAAATCTGACTCCATTTATCCTACAGTTTTCATATGAAGAAGGGTAAGACTATTTGGATTACTGACATCAAAGAGTAAAACCAGTTCTAATGGATGTGAATAACAAAACCTTTCATCAGGATCTGGCAATTGAACTACATCAGTCACTTCAAGCAACAATTTGGTCCTTAGACTTTATAAAATTTCCTATTGCATACACAAGCAAGTGCAATTGAATCTCAAACTTATACTAAACTGTACTTTAAACCAAAAGAAAGGCTCCACATAATAATTTCCCCCCTTCCTTCCTGTAGCACTAATAACATGTTTGTGTATTTGCATGGGATTCATAGGCACAGGACAGTGTTCTCTCTATTTAATGAGCTTTCTTACTATAAAAATCAGAACTGACCTCACAAATCAGACTGAAACTTTTGGCTGCCTCCTGTTACTGTTGTCAATGAACTACTAGAATAATAAAATGTAGAATTGCTGTTTTAGTGAGTGTTAGCCACTTTCCAGAGTCCGGGTTGACCAGAATCCTTCCTAAGGGCCTGCTAAAAATGCCATGTGCAAAAACCTACCTTTTGAGAAATAATTTCTCAACAGTTAAATGTAATTAAGTACACGATCAACATATCCAACCTTTCCTTCCCTCTGTTTTCTGTGTTCTTAAGCATTTTATGCAATATGATTAGACAGATGTGCAAATAAGAGCATCTCAAAATGTGACGAAAAAGATTAAGCACTTGCTCCAACCCTTGTTTAAATCAAGGGGAAAGCTTGCAGCATCTGGAGTGTTGTAGGCAGTTCCTCCAAAAAACCAGGAGTTTTGGATACACAAAAAAAAATAGCCAAAGTGAAAAGGAATTTAGGAAGACGTTTTTCCTTTCCCAGCTGCTTTCTGCAAACTGCATTTTCTGAGCTATGTATTAGGCACTGCCAGATAAAGAGGACAGTACAATCTATTAGCATAGCGGTCCAACTAGTATAGCACTGACTATATTCTGATGTTAATTTTAAACACTTTGAGGCTTTAGCACTTGAAGCTAACTCTCAGTCCCAGGTCTGTCCTGCCAGGAGAGGAAGGACCCATCTGCTCGGCACACATCCCTACCTGACATCTGCCTCACAGGGCTTACGGCACAGGACAGAACCTCACCACATTGTGGTCTTGGCATTTGAACAGCACACTCAGAGCTTCTTGGTTTCAGCTAACAGGGGGTAGCTCATAATGGTGCGGTTTGGATGTGCTGGGCGCTCAGATCAAGATTCACGGCTGCTCAAGTCAGCGGTGGTGGAATGAAGATCCCAGCAGAGCTTGACCCCAGATTCCATTGAAAGGTCTCTGGTGCTGTTCTGGCAAGAGCCATGAGTGAGTAAGTCAGGGTGTGTAGATTAATCTATGTGAAACTGTGCTGCAGACAATGAATTATTGTCATAAAGTCCTCCACAGGCATTTCAAAGAGATTTTTTCCATGGTTTGTGCACAATACACCACTTGTTTAATTCACATAAGGAAACTTCTTGCAAGCACATTTGAAAAGCTTTTTACACTTGCCTGAGCTATAGAAAAACAACAAGAACGGACTGTCTTTTAAAGTGAAGATGTGGTATTTTTACAGCATCCAAGAGGAAATGACCTTACCAGAGGGTATGGTATCATCACATGTGTAACACAATGGCATTCTTGTGGAAATGGTTTATATAAGAACAAATTTCAAAGCTGATTCCTTGAAAGGGCAATTGCTATCTTCAAAAATCTTAGTAAACTGCTTACTTAGATCTAGATATTTTGTTCCATTCCACTCACAAACATAAGGAGCAGATCCCTCCCTCAAGGACCTTCTCCAACTGCATCTCTCAGGTTTGAATGACTGCTGCCCTGCTCATCATCTACTGACCAGTGCAGGGTGCCTGCCATAGTGGTGAAGGATTAGTACCTTTCAGTCACCATTTCATACAGCTCTGCAGAGGTGTTTATCAGCTGCACAAGATTCAGTGTCAGCCTGGGTTTTGTAATTTTCCATGCAGTTGAGCCAGACTGCTTCCCTGACCTTGTACTTCTCTCTCCCCCCTCTCTCTGCAGAGCGCCTGGTTCTTCACTGTCCCTGCCCGCAATCTTGCCACTGTTGGTGCCAGAGCCTTCCCAACTGCTGCTTCTGCCATCTGGAACAGCCTTCTTATATCTCACTGCTTCATTGCCCCTCTGTATCTGTTCAAATCTCTGTTCTTCTTTCTCATCTATTACTACATAATTTTTCTTTTTCCCACTGCTCTTACTTACTTTTTAACTCTGTAATGCCCCTTGGGCTCCAGCTTGCTTAAAATATGCTAAAATAAGAAACAGTTTACTCAATTATGCATGATTTGACAATGACTTATATGACGTGTCACATGCAGTGACACAAATTGCACAGTTGCAAACACAAATCCAGTATATGCTCCTAGTATGTGCTCCTTAAGTGATGACTCATGATTGGAAATTTGCACTAATCTTTAGAAAATGCATGCACGTGCAGTGACACAAGTTGCACAGATGAGTTATACTTCTTTTCTTAAACTGTCACCATGTGTACCCTAAAACAGGTGATAAATTCTAGCTTTGGGACAAGTTATACTTGAAAATCCCATGGATCATGCTCTGAATCTGGGGGGCGTGGGGGTGAGTGGGATGGGGTGGGGGCGGTAGTGGTGGAGGAAAAAAAAAGGGAAATAAATAGAGGTTCAGCTGTAAATAGAAAAAAAACTAGAAAAATTCCCTGACCACAGTAGTACTCATTTTAAAAGGATGTGTCTTATCAGAGGGGCAGCTCATGATAGTACAGCTGGAAGTAGGGAGCTCCAACCTTTCTGAATGGCTGTGTTGTGTTAAATCCAACTCACTCTCTGTTCTACTTGTGTTTGAATAATTTTTGATAGCATAGTGTTCTCGCTCATCCCAGGTCAATGCTTGGAGCAGCAGGCTTCTGAGCAGCTATGTGACATTTATATGCCTTGGCTGCTTTTCCTTGCCAGGATACAGGATTCTGGAACCTGACCCGCATGACAGAGAACCAAAGCTCCTGAGTATGTTGTCCCTTGCACTCCCAGTAGCACTAAAAGAATGCAAAAAGCATTCTGGAAGAGTTCTGTTCCTGCATTAGGATTTTGATTATACAGAAACCTCTCTGCAACAAAAGATATGATATTTTGGTGGTGGAGTTTTTTTCCACACAAAGTCCATATCTGAATATGTTTAAATCCATTTATTGATTATGTGGCTCATTTTATAGCTCATTTTATCAAAAACATTTGACACAGTGAGTTCCTATAATTATATAGGTAACTGTGGAATTTACTGCCTGAGGGCCATATCAACTACTCCAGAATTTTCCATGAGGAAAGGCTTAGAAACTATTTGCAAAATTGTATATGGCACAGAATACATAGGATTTTACTACGTCCACAACAGGTAGATGTGGGATAGCATCAAACAGAAAGGTACCTCTTATGATTCTCTGTATATGGTGGGACAGAAATACTTTACAGTATGGGTTGTGGTCTCTGTCACTCCCTGATTG
Organism: Struthidea cinerea; assembly: GCA_013397865.1. Taxonomy (NCBI): domain Eukaryota; kingdom Metazoa; phylum Chordata; class Aves; order Passeriformes; family Corcoracidae; genus Struthidea; species Struthidea cinerea. Next base: position 88,509 of record VZTI01004428.1, read on the forward strand.
CCTGGATAGGGTGACCAGCCTCAGATATCCTCTGGCGGACAGATCTGTATGTTCACACAAATCTTTGGGTGAAAATCCAATGCATACTGTGGTCTCACACAGTCAGGGAATTTATCGCCCAGATACCACACTGAAAAGTTTTGTTTTTAAAAACTTATTAGTGATTTCACATTCACCACAAATATGCGACATATTTCATTAGCATAGATATGTATAAAAGTTTTGCCACCCCCAGCGTTCCAGTCTGGGTTCTGTTGCAGCAAATGATATTTTTCGTGTTTTTTTGAGCAACGTAATTGAATAAAGTTCTCATAGTTAAAGAGCAGATGCCAGCCTATGCCTACATTTTTTTCTGATCAAATTTGCAAGCTGTCTAGGCCACTATCACAGTTGCAAACACAAATCCAGTATATGCTCCTAGTATGTGCTCCTTAAGTGATGACTCATGATTGGAAATTTGCACTAATCTTTAGAAAATGCATGCACGTGCAGTGACACAAGTTGCACAGATGAGTTATACTTCTTTTCTTAAACTGTCACCATGTGTACCCTAAAACAGGTGATAAATTCTAGCTTTGGGACAAGTTATACTTGAAAATCCCATGGATCATCTAATCACACAGAATTGAAAAAACCCACTAATGTAAAAATAAAAATTAAAAGTTAAGCTGCTACTCACATAAATGAAAAATGGCTTTTTTTTAATTGATGCTGTACCATTATTAATTACTTCATTTGATCATAGGAAGAAAAATGGAATCAGTTTTTAGCAGAACAAGGTTGACACTGCTAATGATGATATAACAGCAAAAAATTATGGTGTAAGAAAGGAATCTCTAATGCAGACATATTGTGTCTAAGAAGGAGCTGGATGAGCCGTGGTGGCCCACTCAGGGTTAAATCTTTAAGTATCCTGAGTTGGTGTGCAGGGCTCAAGCAGAGAAGAGGCAGGGAGGCCATCTCTGTGATGCTGTGGGAGAAGCCAAGAAGGAAGCAGGCTGCTCAAAGAAGGCTTCCAGAGGACACAGATAGTGAGGAAAACCAACGAGGAAAAGATCATCATTCACAGGTAGTTCTGAACGGGTGACATATAATATCATCTCACAGGTGACTGGGTACTACACACTAACACAGGTCACACTGAATCTGTTGGTGACATCTCAAATGTACCATACTTAGCAGTCACTAGGAATGGAACATGTGTTTCTGTCTTTACCTTCAGCCTTAATGATGTGTACATGTTTAAATGGGCAGTTCCAGCTTCTTAAACCTACATGTTCATCTCCTTCATTCATACATTCAAGATGTGAGACAAGTGAGACAATTCCTTACAGTGCCACATTCTCTGCCTCACTGCAGCTTGGTAACATCTGCAAAGCTATGACACGAATGAAAAAAATTTAGCAATGCACTGCAAAATAACAGATCGTTGAAAAAAAAAGAGCTTGTTTAATACTGCCTTTATCAATGTCATTGCCTAGGAAATAATAGGATTTTTCAGAGAATCAAGCCTCAGTCTTTTTAAGTGCCTCTGTTCGATCAAAAAAAGCACGCAGCAGTCTTTGCGTTACTTTTTTCTGAATGTTTGTTGGTGAGGGTTCAGCTGCAGTACTCTCTGTGTATTTGCACTTGTTCGCAAAGTCTACTTTTCAGCTGATTCCACTTGCCTTGTTCAAAGGGTCCCAGAATTATTTGTTTTGTCTCTATCAGTAGCATAGCACTAGAGTTTTCTAGACTTCAAGAGAGTAGTTAGCTTAAAAAAGATAACCAGACCTAGAAAGAAGGTAATAAAAGGACATGAATATTCAGGAGGCAATTTAATTTCAAGCTCTCTAATGGGATATGGACCATTATATACATAGATGTTTGCTAGAAAATGAACCTAATTCCTTAAAAAAATATAAACAAATCAGTGAGTATCTTTCAGACAGAAATATTTTCAGTCACCTTCATAGTCCAAGACTGGAAAGTCCACAGCAGAAATTTCTATAGCTCATTAGCTTGATGCTCCCAGTACCAACTTAATGTCACTTTCAAGTCACCACCTCTACAAAACATTACCCAAGTAATTCGGTCCTGAATTTTCAAATTAAAGGGTTTTGAGAGGGTTATTTTTTGTTTATTTGTTTTTGGTTGGGCTTGGTTTTGTTTTTTTAAGGGTTTCAATTCAGGAGTCTGTCTCATGAATGATGGGATATAGCTACACAAACAAATTAGCACAAGGGAAGTTTATCTGTATATTTTTTTGTTAAGTGCTATTAACACAAAGGAAGTTTATCTGTATATTTTTTTTTGTTAAGTGCTGTGTGATATATATACATCTGCATGCTTTTATCCCACAATACACAAAACAGTTCATCCTTTGCTGAATGTGAAGTGTTCTACCTTACAATTTAGTTTTCAGAAAGATCATGAAACAGCAGTTGTTTTCAGTTGATGATTCTGTGAAAACATACACCTACAATTTGTGCTAAAGGGCCACTCTGCAGCAGGCACTGATTTCACTGACTTTTAACAAATTTTGCTCTTGCCACTTTAATGAGTTGTGCATTTCTGAAAATTTTAGCTTGTCCTATTTTAAAAGTTAATTGACCTGGCTTTTTCTTGCCTTAAAAGAAAATGATTTTCATCTATTAGTTAAATATGAAGTTGCATTCTGTTTTTATTTTTATTAGGCTGGATATCTGAAAATTTCTCAGCTTAGATTTTTCACAATTCATAAAGTAAAAAAATCCCTTTTTCTCCTTTGATGTTACAAAATTATTCAGTCTAATTAGAGAGCTCCAGCATCAATATGAAGAATGAAATAGAGGATAGCCTGAAATCTGATTTTGTTTCATCACAGAGATATAATTTACCAACATGAAAAAGAGATTTAAAAGAAGAACAGAAGGTTTTCACTACAAGCATTCTCTATCAATGAGAGAGTTATCTACATGGAGTTCAAACTCTACAGACAAGTTGGCCTTACACAGTAATTGTGATCTTCAACACCATCCATCTGCTACAGTGTAAATTAGAAACCACTAACCAAAAGATCCAGCTTTCCACTGATGAGATTATTTTGATATCTTCAGTCCTAAACATTCCTTCTGCACTCTCTGGTTCTGTCTAATTAATCAGTATCAAGGAAAAAGAAAATCACAGGCATGATAGATGCTTTTTTCCCATTTCTATTGCTCCACTATGACAGCTCTTTGCAAAATGGGGGAATTGTAACACCTCAGTGAATGGGAACAAGTCAATAAAACTGGATAAAACAAGTGGTATGGAGGCAGAAATGTAAGTGCTGAGCACACACAGAGGGTGCAAGGCAAGATTTCCAGAAATCAAAAATTTTGAAGTTTTGGGTGCCTTTGTTTTGAAGAATCTCAAGAAAAGTCTTGCATTTCTTTGGGAAGTGTTTAACAGATGCACATTACCTGTTATAGATACTAGATTGAAGTCAGTGAGAGCAAAAATCAGTTCTGTGTTGGTGTTTTTTATGGACAGCAATGGCACTGTGCAAATTTAGGCATTATAAATATTCCTGCGTCTCTTCCGTGTTTCATTTCTTCTCAACAAAAGTATCTGACCATAGAATAACAGTGTAATGAGATAAGTACCTTGAGCTACTAAAAAGGGGATGCTTTGTCCCCAGAGAAGCCTGCTGAGAAGAACAGTTAAATTCCAGTTGCCTTTTGATGTTTACTTCCTAGAAGTTTAAAAATTTAGCAAAAGAAAGTTGGGACAAAAGTACCCAGCTTCTTTCATGTACACGGCGATTACTGGTACAGTGCTTTAAATAACACTTACTTACATGACTGTGCTGTCCTGAGATACACTGAGGGCTCTAGACGGAAAATTTCAACAAAAAATGCAGATGGTGCACCTGATCTAACTGGCCATAAAGCCTTTCTTGAAGCGTTTTGCCCTTTAAGTGAAGAAAACAAACAGACCACCAGTTGATGCTGCTTTTAAGAGGCTCATTCTTGGTAAGTAAAGAAACATTACTACACCAATAAGTGACAGTAATCAAAGCATTGCAAGAGAAGCATCCAGAACTACACTGAAACATACTGAAAAGGAAAACACAAACCTATTGGGAGAGGATGTTTTAACAGAACACGTGCCTACTTGTTCAATAAATTGCCTTGGTTTTTACATTTGTTTTGGAAGAGGATCCAAATTTCTGAGGTATAGTCGCATTTGAAAGCCACTCATCATAAATAATAAAGGAAATATTCCCTTTGCACAGTTTTAGAGTAATGATGGATTTCCATGCATAGAATTCACTATGTAGTAAAGTTAATGTGGGCTTTAAATGGATGGTTTTGAGTACTGAGATGGTGTTGACAGAGTTGAGGAGTGCTGTCTTGTCATACATTTGTTTGGATGTAAGTAATTAGCAGCTCTGCTAATTCCCTAGTCATGTATAAAGAATCTCCTTTTCTTAAATGCATGAGACCACCTATTCACTTACTGAAGAACTCAGTGTGCATTTTACTTGAGTAAAAGAACCTGATATTTGTTACTCTGTTGGGAAATGTTGGCAAGGAAAGACAATAGAGCTTGAAGACTCAATTGCAACATTGATGTTATGGCAATGTCAGTTGTTCTCAATATGTTGTTGAGAGCAGTGTTGGTGGAGTTTTTCTTCAATAAAAAAGTATATGAAACAACCAATTTCTGTGATTTGGTTATTATATCAGATTATAAATCGGAATTAATGTGAACGACATGCTTAATATCTCTGCTTATAAATTTGAAGTGGCAATTTAGAATTAAAACATTGCTTGGTAGGCTAGATCTGTGAATGGCTCTTTAGCTCACACTCAGTAATTTGGATTACAGCACTTTAATCATTTATTGGAATTACTCAATAATGAAAAAGGCACGAAGAGGGAAGGGGTGCATCATCAACCTATATTAAGGAAAAGCATTAGTAATTGCCCTGATACACTAACTTTTTATTTTCTACTACAATAAATACATTTTCTTTCATTAATACTCTGTGCCAAAACATAAGTATGACTTTCATTCTCACTGTTTGAAGTCATTTCTTGTGAAAGATGTGTGCAATGACATTTTTCATAGAGCAACAAGCTATCTAACTGACTTTGCCACCATTTTATGTACCCTATTGTACATGAGCCACTTTGTTGGCATCAATGTACACCATAAGTTGAATGTTATCACTAGAACCATACCTAATTCTTCATAACTGTTTTGAAATGAAGTATCAAAGTCACACTTAGTACATGTCTTGTTTTTCACAGTAGTACACAGACACATACATCTTTCAAGATTATTGCTAACAAACAACTCCATTAAATTAATGGAAATTAAATCACCAGAGTAAAAAATAAATTTGGATTTCAGAACCTCAGAGGGTTGGAATATTTAGGATCTTGGTAACTATTGGCCCAGTATAAAACTTTAGCATACAGAATCCAGAATGTCTTGAAATAAGTGGGGAGCTTAGTGTCAAATTTACAAATATTACTATCTCAGTCAATACTGATGTGCGTAAACTGATGTGCCTGATACAAAAGTCTTATTTTTGAAACCGCCAACAAATGAAAACATTATAGTACCACTGAATAAGAGAGAAGCCTGTGAAAAAGATTTTACTCAAAATATAGTAACTCCTTCACCATTTCAGATGGCAATCTAATTAGACACTTCCATATGCAGTAGTATAAATTTAACCTGAACCTGAAAACTAAGCTCATGCGACATCTGTGTTAATTATACTCTGACAATTATTCAGTTAGTAAACAGAAGCAAGCAAACGAGTTGAGGAAAAATATGGCAAGAATTGCATTCAGTGAAAATCACTGCAAATAAAATATTTTAAATCAGATGTAGATTTATTACATGTATTGCAAACATGTCATGTGATATAGATAAGAAAGTAATTTTAATGTCATAATTGGATACTTAGATTATATCAAACATCTCATGAAGTGGAAAACAAATTGTTTAAGAGGATTGTAAGCGTAGTTGATTACACAGCTGATATAAATCATCATAGTGTTTTTATTTGCTGGTTTCTTATGAATAAATTTTATTCATAGTATAAAAAGTAAACCAAATAGATAGTAGAGTTCCCATGTTTCTGCTGATATGAATTTCATGCTCAATGAGAAACATAACTGAACCTACGAACTCTTGTCACCAAATTTCGCAAGCCTGGGCCATGTTGTATATTTAAATTTAAACAAGGAAACAAATCCCATCAACCAATAAACCAGCTATGCAGCCCATCTGATATGTTACATATCATGCATTTTAAGCTTTGTCAAAACATAAAATGGAAATCAACATTGGAAGATATTTTTGTTGGAAATTTCCCAACATACTGAAAAAACTAGATATGTTAGCAGGGAAGAGTTATGCCAACATGAGAAAAAGTTTATCTGTTCATGGTTTCAGAGTTTGATAACACTTAATTTCCAAAACTAGAGAGCAGTTTAAGAAAAAATCTTAGCACAAATACCAGCTAAATACATATATGGCCATTACAGAGATGGTATAGTCATTACACAGATAGTTTAGTCATTATAAAGTTGACATGTAGGAGGCAGGGAAGGACAGAGGATGTGCCGTGAAAGGGAAACCTTAAGAGAATTCAGCTGCCGAAACTTGGTCATTTTGTACTGTACTTAAACAAATATTATTCTGCAGGCTTTTAAGTTGTCCAAATCTATGAGAATTTTTCTGCAATGAATTCCTTGCCAAACATGAAGCCTTTCAAATCACAGAAGTCTTGTAGTTCTTCAAAATAAATGGTTGCAACTACTCATTTTAAAAATTGATCAAAATGTGATGTTTCATTTATATGTTTGCAGCACTAGCTGGATGGTTTCATCTCAGAAGCAAAACAAACATTAAAACCAACCAGAAATCAGTCTGAAGCTGATGCCTACTCCTGAAAAATTCATCCAATGCAACTAAAGCCATTCAGAAGTGTTCGACAGATACATTTTTAAGTGGTGCTCTAAATGCTGCCTATAGTACTGATTTGGTTATGGGGTTTCTTGCTGAAAACAGTAGCAGTTGCAGCTGGGAAATCTGTGATTTCTCCAGGCCTCTTTCATGGAGTTGTAATCCACATTATCATTGTGGTCAAATGCAAAAATGTCAGCTCAGCCCCCTGTTGCACTCAGGGAGTGCCTCTGAATTACCCTGACTGTCATGGCCTTTACTAAGCCTGGAGGAGACTGTTTTGGAAAGAGTCAGGGACAGAACCTGGCCCCTGCTAAGGAGAGACAGGTAAGCTTTGGAGGCTTAAAAAAAGTCCTAATGGAACAAGTATAAGAAAACAATAAATTCTTGCAAACCATTTACTTATTACTTTTCCCTGAGGCCAAAAACTCCAGGTAGACTTCATTGGTGGTCCTGGGCATCCTTAAACAGCTGGGAGAGCAATCAGGAAAGCTTAAGAAGGTGAACACAACAGCTTTCCAATACACAGTTTGGGAAATTTGGGCAGAATCAGCACGTATGAAAGTGAGAAAGGAAACCGAGGGACTCCATCCACCTCCAAAATGATGATTTCGAACTGGGTGGAGATGTAGGTTTTCCTTGACACTGCTTACATACTCACTGAGATGGAGCACATGTTTCAGAACAACTGGAAATCCAGATTGCTTCATCATGAGGGACCTGACTGGAGCATTTCACAGTTTCCCTCTGGACAGCACATGTACATCCTTCCTTTGAAATCAAAGCAAGGCAGAAGTAGGTGCCTGACCAGGTCTTTCTTTGATACAGGAAGTGGAAGCACATACTGATGTGCTCGGAGAGGCTCTGGTGCGGCTTTGTTGGATTGAACTGAGAATGGGAATAACATGGTTCAAACTGCTATAGGACACATTCGGAAATTATTCTGTTTTGCACAGCCTGAGAACACGATGAGAAATTTGGGGTTGTGTGTGTTTCCAAGTGAAATCTAATTTTCTTTGAATGAATGCACTCTTTGAGAAATGAGCACTTATTTATGCAAATTGGTTTTAAATGAGAATATTTAATGAAAGGATTTGATCCCCACATAATGAAAGCTCTTATAAATGTGCACCTAGACAGCACAGGCAGCCTTGCTGTCTATTCAGGCCCTTATTCTAAGGGGTTTTTTCCCTGTCTTTGGCAAAGTTTAGACTACATGTTTTTAATTAGAATGAGAAATAGTTAGATGAAGGATATTTTCAACTCAACTGTTCTTTGGGTGTCCTTATAAATCTAAGAAGGGGTTACCAGACTGACAGGTGGTAGCATGGCCCAGTGGATGTTAAATTGCTTAGAAACATGTGGACTTTTCATGTTTTAAAAGAAAGAAAAGGTTCCAACCTTTCTTTGTTTATATATCACTCAGAAATGTTTGGTTGTAAAAGTTCTGACCTTGTTCTACACTTAATACTCCAAGGGGGCTAGTGCATAGGGCATATTTGAATAGATTTGGTTAAGAAAATACAAAAATTAAATTTTTCTTAATATTCAATTATGCTCAAACTATGCTGAAGGAAATTTCAAGGAGGTTGTAAGTTCTTTTGGCATGCTAATGTAACAGATGCGAAAGCATGAATTAACAGCTACAATGGAGCGCTGCCGGCAGGTACTGATTTGTAAGCTGATCCGAACTCCTGAAGGTAATTGAGGAATGACTTAGAAATGACTTCACACTGCAAGTAGAAAGATCTTTTTCTGCCCTTAATTCTGTCCTAAACTTTCTCGGAACTCTTATTTCGTGTTGGAAACTGCTGCTGCCAAAAGAACAATTTTTCTAAAAGTATTTCCAAGCCCTTCCTGACTGCAGAGCTGCATGAATGCTTTGTGGTGACACAAGGGAGAGAAGGTGCAAAGATGGGAACAAGTGCCTGAAGATGGAGATGCTTCTTTTGTTCACAATTTAGGCTGGCTTCGGGCGTCTTTAGAGTTATTGTGAAACTGTACAGTGTTTAGGGATTTTGCCCATAGCTCTCCATTTAGGACTACTGAACATCTTGTCACAAGAATTTTAGGCTACTTTTCAAACCTAACCCAAAACAACTCATTATTTTGTTACTGAATCACAGAATCACAGAACAGCTGAAGTTGAAAGGGACTTCTGGAGGTCGTCATGTTCGAAGCCTACTCAGTCTGGGGCACCCAGAGCTGGTTGACCAGCACCATGTTCAGATAGCTTTCGAATATATTCAACCTGGGGGCTCTACAATATCCCCGGAAAACCTATGCCACTGCTTCCTCACCCTAAAGAATAGTTTCCTCATGTTCAGAGGCAACCTCCTGTCTTTCAGGTTGTGCCCAGTGCATCTTTCCTGCCATTGGGCATCATAAAAAAGAGCCTGTCTCCATCTTTGCATCTCCCTTCAGGTATTTATGCATTTTTATTTGTCTTGCTGAACAATCTTGTCAGGTATTTTTCTTGTTGAACCATCTTTTTTGGCATAGTTAAAGCTGAACCCTGTGACCATCTCTGCTGTTCTGGTCTTAGTGTGCCCCTAGGGCATGATGTGAGACTTCTCACAGCCTTGTTCTTTTCACCACACAGCTGTTTTATCATGAATATAGACAGCTCTCTTGATACTTGCTATGCTGCGATTGAAGACTCTTGATTGACAGCGATGGAACTGAGTTAATGTGTGACTAAAGAGGTCAGATATCCCTGGAAGATGTGAGACATTGATCTTGACAAAGAGCCAGCTTTGGCCCAAGTCCTAAAAGCAGAATAAAAAGAGAGATAGTGTGCCTCAATTTTGTTGGACATCCTGCATTTTCTGAGCCAAAGAGTTATTCACAGGCAAATAAATAAGGTTGAATTCTGTTTATTCTATGTGATAGAAATGAGAAGAGGTAGTGATGTCTAAAAACTACTGGAGAAGCCGTTCCACATAATCTCAGACATAAAATCCTTCAGTTTATTAGACTAACCTGATTTTCAAATGTGCTTATTCAAATGTGTTTTCCTAGTCCTTCCTATTCTGTTCAAGTCAACAGTGAAAATGTCCTTGATTTGTCTAGTAGGATACTATGGCCTTCATGGTGTCCTTTCTAAAATTTCTTATGCTCAAACTCATCTTTCTTTTTAGGATTGCAATATGAAGAAAAGAATAAGAATAGCCTCATTTCAGTGATGGTAAAAGCTACTTTAGCAATCCCGACTTCCCTTCACTGACTCCAAATGTTGTTCTTTGCCTTTGAGTCCCTAAGGAAAACGTCAGACTATTATGATCAAAAATGAAATTCTGGTAACGTATTCCATGATCCTCTTTTAGCACCATTATCTGTCACTGCTGACAATATCCTTTCTTCCTTCTTACTGGTAACCATCCTCATCTATAGTCTCTTCCCTCTGGTTAAGCTCTCTGCCTTGCCTTTATACCTAATATGTGATATCTTCTTCTCCTTCATTCATTTCCCACTTCCCTCTTAGTGCATCACCTGTTACTTTGATTACCTCTCTCATTTGCCAGTGCTCACAGTTTCCTACATTTTAGAAGTGCAATTTTTATCTGCTGCCACAGCATCAGATAAAAGCAGGAATGAGGTCAGCAGCTGAGCTGCTGTATCCTGTCACTAAATCACCCATGTACTTAATTTTCCCTTCTTGAGATATCAGAAGGGTAGGAACTGGAGCTGAAGTGCCATTCACACTTCCATGGCAACCTCTAATTATTTTAATTGTTTTTGCTTTGTTTGCATTGAATGTCGGAGGACTTCGCTATTTTTTTAAGCAGCTGAAAAGAGAGAGATCCAGATCTTTTATTTTTCTGATACAATAACAATTTATGCCAATCCCTAAACTCTTGAAAACATGGGTTTACAATGAAAACACTAACAGATGCTTAGTGGTAGAAGGCAGAGGAGTGGTTGCCATGGAATCAGACGGCAAGGAAGGTAGCTCACTTTTTAAACTCTCTGGCAGCGAACATGTAGAACCAACAAGTGGACAGCAATGCTGGCAGACATTTGTCTCCACACAGCACTTTGAAGGGCTGCATGGAGGCTACTGCTGTGACCCAGCACTACAAACTGGGATAGCCAGGTGTTCAACAACAAGGGGGGGCAGGGTGGAATAGGGAGATGAATGATGAACAAATGTCTGAATTTCATGTAGTTTATGTATTTGTGATTTAAAGGGACCAAGTCCTGCCCTTCCTCGCACTGCAGAACTGGTGCTAAAGAAAGCAGGATGGTTTATATTTTCTGACAGGTGAACTGAATAATCTGCCCTCTATCCAGAAGAAGCATACAATTGATGCTATCAGCAAACAACAGCTGAGCGAGGGGCTAGACGTCTTCTTCACATAAAGTTATCTTTATAAAACATCTCTGTAATAATAATTTTTCACTAGAAAAGAGGTGTATCATTTAAGCAGTCATCTTATGTTATTTTGAGAGCAAATTACATCCAACAGATGAAAGCCTGGTGGGTAAGATATTTTTTTGAGATGTGGGAAACAGTGAGTCTAGTTCCTGTCTGGGAGAAGGCAGAGCAGGAACTTGAAATTTATATTTCACATCTCAGCAGTGTGCCTTTACCCAGGGGCTTGAGGATCAGTCTCTCCCATCACTGCTGTTATGGAATGTAGGACACCCCAAACAATCATGTGGGAGATATAGCGTGAGATGATGAAATTTCACGCAAATGAAAGCCACTTTATTGAAAGTGAGCAAAAATCTTTAGCAAAGCAAGGTATGGAAATTCTGTTAGTCCCATATCTTATATAATATAAAAGGTTGGTTGCTACTCACTTGTTCTTGGGACTACAAACAGAAAACTTTTGCGCACAACTTTTTTCATGATACTTCCTTGTTTCTCCTTTTGGAGAAGTAGATAAATGGAGATGTTAAGAAAACATTAGGAACCTCAAAAGTCCTTTAATTGAAGAAAAGATTCTTATCAAATCTGGTCACTGCCAATACAGCCCAGAACTTTTCTACTATAAAGTTAGAATTCATAAGTGATTATTATACAGAAAATACATATTCATACAACTACACCTTTTTGTGAACAGCTGAGGAGCATTCTGCTGTTTCTGACTAGAATATGGAATGCACTACAAGAATGACCAAGAAATTCTAAACAATTACATCTTTAATCTGTCTATAGATGCCAATTCGTATTTGCTTATCAATTCATTAAAACAAGAATGAAATGCCATAGAATTTCTTTTTTTAAATAAAATCTAACTGGTTTAACTTAATTTGATTCTATTGTATTAAACAACATTAACAGAGTTATGAAATGAAAAATAGATCCATCTTTTGTTACAACCAATATTCAACCCGGGTATTGGCCTCTGACGTATAGTATTCAACAGTAATCTTATTTTCCCATATTAACTTTCTTTTCAGACTCATTCCACTGTTGGCCTGCAATTTCTATTTTAATTAGTTTCTTGGCATGTAGAAAAGTAAAACTTCCTTAATTTTATACAGGATTTTTCTGCACGCTTTTCTCCAAAAGTCTTTTGTTTTCTGTGCCTGGTTTTAAATTAGAATTCTCAACCATGGCTAGTGCTTCTAGTCAGTAGCTGGCAAACTCTTCGTTTATGTTCATAATATTTCAATTTGTCTTCATGTTTAGTACTTTTTTTATCCACATAAGTGGTATAAAGCTGTCAGACCTGCTCACATTCTGTAGAGATCTGGATGGAAGTTCATTAGACTTACATGTAATGTCAGGGCCAAATAAGAGAGAATTTAAAAATCATGAAGAGGAGAAGCCAGCATGTGGCAGGCAAACCACTATAGCCTTGTTCCAGCTCATCAACAAGACCCTTAGTATTGGCAGACCCATCTGAGTGGCAGCAGAATAACATCTTTCAACAGTCAGCAGCCAGAACATTTGTGCCAAAACCCAACAAAATACTTGTATTCACAAGCCATCCTTTTTAACATCCTCCTTGTGTGTCTACCAAATAACAAGCAAATAACAAATGTTTACTATCTTTTATCTTCCAATTTTCATTAGTTTTGTCTCACCAATTCTCCCACAAAAATCCAGCCATGTCAGTGAAAAATGTGACTCTCTAAGCAGAGGAAACATGTCAGCTCTCACAAGAAAGAAAACAAAATAAAATAGTGAAATGGTATGATGTATGCAACAACTGAACTCGTAATCTTTCTTTTATCATGTTCTCCCTCTTTCATTACATTACATTATCTCTTCTAGAATTGCAACAGATCATTTTCAGTCCAATTCTTCATGGGTCAGAGTACACGTGTACGTAAGGTTTCTACATAAATGTACGTAAGGCTTCATGATTGGACTATCACATTGGGAGTTTTGGGGGATAAATTGTGCTACTTTTTATCCATGAATAAAGGTGTTTTGATGTTCCTTTTGTGATAATTTAGTGGCTTTACAATTTATTGGGGTGACATGCACTTTACTCACCATGCTTAATTTTGCCCTTCACCCTCCCCCTCATGTCCAGTGTTAAATACACATTTCCAGACTTCTACCAAGAGCTGCTCAAATGCTCCTGCAAAACTCATGCCTGCCAGGGAATCTGTGAATCTATGACAGGACAGCAAATGATCAGAATGCAGAGTTGCTGCTTGGGGTAAAAATTAGGTCATCTTTAGCAAATCCCAGACTCCTAATCAGAGAGAAAGTTGCTTTAATCTGTGCTTTCCTTGGTTAGTCCTGAAGGCTCTACCTAAACTAAATATATAACTCCAGTGAACATAATATATTCTGAACACAACATAAGCAATAATTAGAGGTGTCTCATGGACTAAAATCTTTTTTATAAAGCCTAGAATGATGTATATCTATGTTTTGCAGTAGCAGGAACATCGTTGTTTCAGTGCTGTACACTGAGCATATTCTTTCTCAATTACCTGTATTTTCCATACTGTTTCTACTGTTTCCAAAGATCACTTCTGTTACATTTGAATACATTCCTCTACCATACTCTCTTCTCCATGTTTAATCAGTGTATTTTCTATTTTATGGTCTCATGTGCTATGAAATCATTCAGCCTATCCTCATGAAACAGCCCTTGAGCAACTGATGATTGTGTCCTCGGTATTTTTATCCACCTGTTTTGGCACACACATTCCAATTGTTCAGGCTTGGCTATTTTTGCCTGACTTTCTTAAGATAGTAGTTTGCAAAATGGTGTCTGGGGCTATTTAATATGTTGTGTCCTTGAGGCTGCTCCAGCCCTGCTTGGCCCTGGCCAGCCCTGAGACTCCCTCATCTTTCCCAGGGCTCAGGACCCCATCTCAGCCCCCTGTGGCCATGAACCTCTGTCCCAGCCCTAGGACAGCGCATGTCTAGCTCCCACAGCCCTGCCCTGCCTGGACATGGGCTCTGCTGATTTAGGCTGGCCTGCATTCCCACGTCCCTGCCCAGCTTAGGTCTGCTCCTGTCCCCAGGGAAGTGCCGATTGTGCAGGGCTGGGGCTGCCCCAGTGCCCCCTGTCTTCCCTGCTTCTGCCTGGGAAGGTGGGATGGGCCCCCTTCCTTGATGGACTTATGGGTAATCACCATGGACCCCGGCCCCACAGAGCCACTGGCCCTCAGAGACCTGGGTGTGATGTTCTCTTTTACTTTCTTTAAAGACTGACATTTATTTGACAGCTCTCAGCTTCCCTGTGCTAGTTCTAAAAACCACGGTAATGGTTTTGAGATTGCCTCAGGCATATTTTTTAAGTACCTAGGAGTAAGTTTTATCAGACACAGTTGACTGGAAAACATTTAACATAGTACTCCCTAACATTTTCTTTTTTTTTAATTGATATTATTATATTTTATCCTTTTCTTGTAGTTGACTATGTTCTAGTGAAAATTTTTAGCAAAGACTACCACTAAAAGGCATTAAACATTTTGACTTCTGTCATCTTTTTTGATCCTTGTTTTATCTGTCAAAGGATTTCCATCTCTTCTGACTCATAGTGGATCAACACGAACCAGAGAGAAAGGAGATGTCTTGGTTTGAGGCAAATTGGAGGAAATGTCTGAGATGAACATCCTCTGAGAAAAGGCAGGTTTCAGTATCCCCTCCCCCACAAGTTCAGAAAAATTTTTCTCAGAGGAAAGTGAGAAAAAAATATTTATTTAACAAGCAGGGTGCATGCAGGCACCAAAACGAATGAATAATGTTAAATAATAAAACCTCTCACTGTGGAGAAGACCTGGGAAGATTCAGAGTTCTTTGTAGGTGTGGCTCTGCCCTCTCCGGAGCTGGGGTTCAGCGAGGGCCCCTCCAGGCAGCGGTGTGGGGCCTCCCGGTGATGTTCTGGCATTGCTGAACAGTTCCAGAAGAAGATGGAAAAGCCACAGTCCCAGGGAAAAATCTTTATTGCCTCAGCTAGCAGGCTAGCTAAAAAGCAAAGAATTTTAACTCTCTGTCTCTCACCTGAGAAAAGGAGCCAAGAGTTGGGAAAAGCAGGAAGGTGCTCCCCCCGGCTCTTCAGCAGCACTGAGAATGCAGGGGAGTGTGTGTGTCCTTGAACACAAAACCGCTCCGAAGAATTCGCTCAGCTTTTTTTTCCCTTCTCTCTCAGACCCGGCATAAAGACACAGGAAGGCACAGGATTCATGTCTGGGCATAGAGCAGGCAGTAGGGGATATAGCATCCTAAAGGTCACCCCAAGACAGGAGAAAAGTCTCTTAGAACCAAATAGAGGATCTCATGACCTGGCATTATTGAATGAGGGCATGTGTCTGAATTGGTGCTTCATAAAAGGATATCGATGATAACTTACTTTTGGTGCCTTCCCGGACATTGTTTCTCCTTCCCTTTCCTGTATCTACCGCTCATACACAAGAGATATCAATGTCTAGTTTTTATTTACAAATTCTTTTTGAATTGTTCACAATTGGCTGCTTCACACGTAAAACATCACACTCAACTCGTAGTATACATAAATCCTTCTATAAACTGATTTAACACTCAGGTATGTTGGATACTTTGGCAGAAAAATAATCTGAAATCAAGTGACATTTTGATGCAAAGTGTCTTTTTAATAGTTAATTGTATGAAGAGCTCCATGAGGGTCTGACCACCATAAAGAGGAAAATGGTACCATGAAAGCAAAAAAGCAGCATTTCTGAGATGAATGATATGGATTCTCTAAGAAAAGAACACAACAATCTCTGGGTATTTATTATTTAAAAATAATACGATGTAGTTGAAGTAATATTCACATTTCAAAGTGAAATTGAGTACTTTTCAATGGTTTGAGATTCCAGTATAATTCTTGGATTGAAAATGAGTCTTTTTACCTTTTTGGGGAGGGGCCTAGAATTTCACTTAAATAAAACAAGTAAAAGGAGCAACTTTGAATTATCTTGAAACTTTAGAGATAATTTCTCTCCAAATGCAGCTAAATCATGTAGATTTCATAAGATGCTGTGGCCAAATAGTAAGAAGTCTCATTAATATTCTGTACTTCAAGGCCTTATGTGTTTGCAATGTAAGCAATTAAAATGTTTAAATAACTTTAATATTAGGACAGAAACTGGAGAAATCAAAGGATTTCAAAGTCAAAGATGACCCTCTCTTTCATCTTTAATTTTTTTCTTTCTTCTTTTAAGTACAACCTTAGCTCATTAAAGGGATTAACACGCTCTAGGCCTATGGCGTTATTTGTGACTCATACCCTTCCCATGTCAATGAAGAGATGAGCACTGGCTTCATTAGACTTAAGGTCGGAGTCTGCATACCATATAAACTGTTTGAAGACATATCTCTAAGCTATTCTCAGAGCTTTCATGTCACTTACTGGGTGTGGATTTGCAAGGATAAATATAAAGCAATATATAGGCAATTTCCATTAGCTCTGGCTGGTCCCGTGTGCAGTAGCATATTCCATGGTGGAGTGTAGCCTTCTACATTTAGTCTGGGGCTGTATTGACAACAGGTTCCCTGTGTCTATTATCTCATGTAACACTTATCAAAACGTTGTTCGGGGTAAAATACGGGGACGGTGGTTTCTGGCACTTTAAACAATGGTGGCTTTTTTTCATTTTTCATTTGGCTTTTTAGCAGTCACTGTTCATTGTTCACTTGGTCTTCACCAGAGAAGCTGTTTTAATTCCTCGGAAGTAAGTTCAGTTGTGTCTATAGAGAGGAAAGATGTGGCAATATGTGGGTTTGTGTGAGACAACGTGAAGAAATTAAAGACGTGGTTAGAAGACACCCTGAAAAGGTTTTAGAACAGAAGTGTGACAAATGGAAAAGAAATGGTCTAAAGCTGATCCATGGGTAAGCCCCTCTTCTCCAATAATACTCTTCTTTTTCTTTTTGTCCTCAATCCTTTCAAAGACATTAAACAGATAGAAACATTCCAAATTCAAGATTTCGCTTTTATTTTTGAGGACTTGAAATGTTTTCCTTGTCCAAAACTCAGCTGTCTGATAGGTTCCCTGCCTGCATTCTGCCCAATTTACTGTCTGCTTTTCCCTTGGTCTGTTAACTATCTGTTAATTAATTTTTATTTGTTAAAATCTTATGTTAAGAATACAGACACTTTTCACTTAAGTACGGATTTTTTTGCATTAGAAAAATGACCTGCTTTGAGAGATAATGTTCTTCTGATTGTCTGATGTGTACTTGCTGTCCTATTTCTCTAAATTAAAGTTTCTTTGCTTAAATGTTCTTACAATAAAACTTTTAGCTCTCTCTCCCTTAAAAAAAAAAGGAAAGACAAGAAAATTAAAAAATTGAGCCAATGACATTAAAATATGCATTTCGGTAACTTTTAAAATTAATGTTTCCAGATAGACATTTCATTTGCTTAAGATTTAGAAGGGAATTATAAAATCATAATTGTGTAATAATTAGACAGTACTATAAACTAAATAAATATCAACTGATTATTAAAAGCATTCCTTTTAATACTAGGGGTTAATCCTCTTTAATGTGTTTTTAATAATAGTTTTATATTTAATGTAGGATGAATGACTTATTGAAAGTAAATTTTATGTGTTTTATATTCTCCACATATGGCATTAAGCCATTAGCACTAATGGGATTTGAATGGTATTGAGTTCAGGATAGCCCCCAAGTACAAATGTGGGAACCTTAATTAACTTTTTATTAAAATATTCAATTAAATGCAATGCTAGATTATTAAGATATTTTTGCATATTGTTTAATGTCAGTTAGTTATTAAACATTTTCACAGGCTTCTGAAAATGGTCTTAGAGCACGCTGATAGCTAAAATTTATTTGAAAAATGTTGATGATCAATTTTCTAATCTTGTGGGCAAAATTGGGTTTTAATGGAAATTTTCTAGGTAACTGTGATGCTGAACTGGAAGAGAACCTAATGAATAGGCTAGAAAGTAAGAAGCTTAACTTGCAGGGGGAAAGTTTCATGTTGAGAATAATGAAAAACTTTCTGGCTCCAAGAGGAATGAGGTACTGAAATGGTGTGGATGGTAGAAGTTATGCAGCAAAAAAAGCTAGTTCTCTCTGTGTATTCATACTAGCTGGCTGAGGAACAGGGGGGCAATGAACTACTGAGATCTAAACTAGTAAACAAGATGGATTTGTGCTAATGTCACTGACTAAGTTACCATTGTACCATTTCTGCCTTATCTTTTATGAAATGTGGGCCATAGTGACAGTTGTTATGGTTTAAGCAGGTGAATTAGTATTACTAAACTCATTAAAAGAGTGAAGTTAGACTGTGTAACTCACAGATGAGGAAGAATTCTTTTTAGGATTGTTTATGAGATGTCCAAACTAAGGCAAATCAGCTGTGCAGAGGCAAAGGACAAATTCCCCTCTATTGCAGACCACAACAGGGACATTGGAACAGAAAATAAACTCAAATACTAAATGCTGTTACTCAGACCAATAAAGCCAGAATAACAGATACCATATTATTATGTCAATAAACTAAAAAAGAAACAACTACTTACAAGAATTAAGAGGAAGGAAAGTAGATGATGGATTACAGTATTATTTCTCTGAGGTACAAGTATTCCACTTTTATCAAGGCTCTACTAGGAAGCTCATTTTAGCTTTATATAAATATGCCAAGATAAAGGGGCTAAACCCTACAAATTCTTTCCTCCACTGAGTTCAGAAAATGTCTATATGGTATATCTTTCATATTTTTCCTGAACAAGTATGTTTTGAAATAAAAGTTGATACTAATATGAGCTACCTTCTTTAATGATGTGTTAAGCACACACTATTTATTTTTATTAACCTCAAAAGCTTCAGAACACTATTACTTTTCACAAATTACAAAGATGTTCAGCAGCCAAATCTATTTATCTATTTATACCACACTCATTAACATGTTATCTGATTTACTTAGATTCTCCAAAGCAGTTTGCAAGCAGTAGCTCCCACTGAGAACGAGTTCAGCAAGAGCTGTATAATGAACGACTCAACTCTGAAAAGCCAATAGTCCCCATAGCTACACTGGCAAAAGGTGTTGCTGCACTAATTCCTCTCTTCCCAGTGTCACTCACCAAGCAAAGGATGTATTTCAACTGCTGTGCACAGCATAATAGTCAACTGTTAGGGTTTTTACTCTATTCCAGTTTCCAGGATGCTTGCAGGCAAGCAGCAGAGAATCCAGCTTCACCTCTGAATCTGTATATGCCCTTAAAATTTCACCATGAATAAGTGGAAATGTTTCTTGCTACAGCATTTTGAATTGTCCTTTTAGAAATTCAAATTATTTGCAAGCATATCCTGTTACAGCCTAGGGACAAAGTGTGTCCTGCAGCCTAGATGTCAGAGAGGACAGCTGTGGTCTGGTGTTGAAGAGGCAGGCTGTGGGTACTCTCTCAGTTGCAAGTGAAGTTTGCAAACAGACTGTGCGAAAACGAGAGTCAAACAGGACTACATCTTAAAGGCCAATATGCTCTTCTATTTTAGATTAACAAAATCACAGAAAGAATGAAAAGAGGAACTCTCAATCGTACAGAGTCCCTAACGAGATAGTTAGACAACTGTGTTGATAGATTGTGACCATAAAATATGAGATGGCACTGTGGTTTGAATAACGAAATAAAGGAAGTTCATATCATATTCCAGACAAATGCAATGATCTGATGAACAGAGTTCTTAAGACATGGCCTTTTTTAATACATATTTTTTAAATGTTATCAAGTATTAGATAAGAATTAGCAATAAACTATCTGTAAAAGAATGTAATGCATAAATTAGTTGCATTTCAGTGGCGTATACAGTGATACATACATGGTCCCACCTGTGGTGTTCTGTCAGGCACAATTCTTCCTCAGAAATAGTCACTTTGTCCTCTTACAGATAAGACAGGAGACCAAAAGATTCAGGAAAAGAAGGAAACTTTAGAAGATGTGTGGAAAATGGAGAAGTCAAGAGATCAGCTTGGCCATAAACCTGTCCTCCAAAGTGTTAATATCTATGACAGATATTTGTCTATAATTGAACTTAAAGTCTCCACAGTAATCCAGTATTCATTATCCTTTTTATTAGAGTCTTTTTTCTAATGACTAACCCCCATCTTTTTTGCTGAAATATAAATCCATTGCCTCTTATTCTATTCAGTAGTGCCATGGAGAAAAGATTAATGCACTGTCTTCTCAACATACTCTCCCGCTAGCCTTTTCTTTTTTAGTCTAAACAATCCTGGTAGCTTTCCTCATAAATCATATTTTTGGTTTGTTTTTATTTTTTTTTAAGATTATTCCAATTCTCTGGACTATTTCTTGACAGGGCTCAAGAAAAGAGAGAGCACAAGAAAAAAGAAGTCAGGGGCTTGTCTTAGACAACTTGCAAAAGAAGTGTCCTTTTAGTATGGACAGAAAGTCCTTGTTTTAAAAAAACCATGACATTGTTGAGTCCTATTCTGCTGATCTTCTATACTAATTCATTTGTTAGATAGAAAAGTGTGACAAAAAGATCAAATGATACCATATCACATAAGAAACCCATGTCAAATATGCAAATGAAACAATTATCAGCTTTTTTTTCCCCATCTCTTAAACCCTAGAGTCCCACAACAGATTCAAAACATAGTAGCATAACTGTTTGAATGGCTATTCTACATTAAAAGTCTGCAGAATAAATAGAATTAAACAACCATACTGAGACAAAGACAGGGAGTTTGACTAATTGGAACATTCTTCATTCCCTTAGGATTTGAAATAATCCTCAGTAGCGTTGTACCCTTTGGGGAAAAGGTGGACCCATGCATTTTAAATGAGAAGAATAAATGAAACGCAGTTATCAATCCAATTTTAAGTCAAATATCCCAATGGGGTAAAAATATGATGAAGAAAATTAAACACAAGAGGGAAATTACTGCAGAATGTCAAAATAGGGAAGGGGGGAATTAATAATGAGAAGAAAATTAACTGACATATTTCTTCTGTGGTATTCACTTATGTTTTTCCCTATTGATCACATCTTACAAGTACTTTTAGGTCTACCATGCCATGAATTAGGTGAAAGCAAGGCTTGGGACATGTTATTACTACTTGCAACATCTGGTCCCTAACACGTTCTTCTTTGATCAACAGTATGTCATGTGTTAGAGTGAAGCAGATTGCATAGTTCATCCTTACTGAACCTTCACCCCCAGGACATCATGTGAAAGGCAAACTCCATCTGCCTCAGAGAAACCAAAAATAATCTGAAATGTAGAAATTCACCGTGGTTATGTCAAGAATCAGTATTACAAGAAGTTGTAGGAATAAAGTCTTGCTGCTTTTGTAAAAGATCAAGCACTTTTTGTAGATAATGGTTTGAAAAATTTCCTCTTTTTTTGTGTGAATTTTTCTCCTTCATTTTATAAGTTTTTGGTGAAGTGTGTGAGTTATTGCATGAACCTGGAGCCAGGCATAACACGCAGAAGGTGCTGTAGAGTCTTGTTTCTGTGGCTAGACGGAACCTTAATTGCGCATAACTCAATGAACACTTTTCTCACAGCTTCCAGAACCCGAAGATGCATATCCTCTCTTTCTTTTCCCCATTAAGAAAATCCAGAGTTAGGTGTGGTCCTGGGGCGAACAGAAGCCCTGATGTCTCTCTATGTCCTGTGCCAGGCCATATGGCAGGGGTGTGAGTGCCCTTTCACAAGTCATATGGTGCCTCCCTAGTCCAGGCACAAGCTAGGGAGAAAGCCCTGGGGCTACCACTTCTTTCCCTGATGTCCCAGAGCTGACACCCGTTCACATGCCTAGTGTGGCACAGCAGTTCCTTTTGTTCCTCTGTGCCTGGCGTGCTGGGTCAGAGTGCCAGAGAGGAGTAACACTGAGAAAGAGAAACAGATGGGATCTAATGCTTTGCTTCCCTGCAAAATATCCAGCTAAACGAATCTGGCTTATTTTGTGTGCTGGTATGTCAAGAACACTGTGAAGCGACCAGAAATACAGAACCGAGTTACAACAGCACGGCAAGTTTATCAGGTGAGCTGTAGCACTTACTGGTTTGAATGGTGCTCAACCCATGTCCATTCCTGACAATGTGACTTAGATTAGCTTTTAATGAAATAGGAAAAAAACCCATGCACATAAAAAACACCTGGAAATCTGCTGACATGTGATGACTGTGTATCTGGGCTCATCTGTACAATAAAATGCAGTGCTAAGCTCTGGTTTATACTGAGCTTGTGTTCTGTTATATACTGAACTTAGTGGAATCCAGTAAATTTTTCCCATTAGATGGATGAGATGTGGTACAAAGTTATTTGCTTTTCCTGCACATTCTTGATTCTGAAATCTGTTGGATTTCCTACACTTTTCTCAGGCTCCCTAAATAACATGCTTAAATGAAATTAGTTGTTTCCATCATTTATGTGAGGTCTAATTTGCCCTCAGATGCTTGCACAATTTCTCAACAAGTATGTGGGAACTCTCATTAGGGAAAAAGAGGCACTTGCAGGATTACTCACTGCGAGCATTCCTGATATCTAAACTTCCTTCTCCTCCTGCCCTGTAAATGATGCCTCTACTCAAGTGAACAAAAGCCTCACCAGAATGAGAGGTTTCCTTTGGATGTGGGTCCCTGTGAAGGGCTCAATTTAAAATTGTTCTTTTCTAGTAGGAGGAATGGATTATTTCCCAGTAAATATGATTCAGTTGTGAATTATTTCCATAACAGAAAAGTAAGTGATTAAAAGACTTTGAGAGATAAGTTATGAATTTAAATGCTTTGAGAAACACTCTCATTAGAGAAAAAAAAAAGTGATAAAATGTGATACAAAGTCCATTTCAGAGTGTTTTAATGCAAGACTAATGCAACCTTTTTCACTCGAGATTTACTAATCAATAGCTACATTAGCAATAACTGCTATGTTTCATGTAAAGCTTATAAATATTTACACAACAGAAGCAGAGGTATAATTTAATCTCATATTCTATACGGTCTACTTTTAATATGTTAAGGGAAA
Source organism: Struthidea cinerea (assembly GCA_013397865.1). Lineage (NCBI taxonomy): Eukaryota > Metazoa > Chordata > Aves > Passeriformes > Corcoracidae > Struthidea > Struthidea cinerea. The sequence continues at coordinate 111,851 of VZTI01004428.1, forward strand.
TAATGTGGTGCTTGCATACATCAAAAAGATTAAATTACAGTGGATAGAGTGGATTAAAAAAAACTTACTTCAGATTTTTATAAATATCCTTAGAACCGTAAATTAGGTGAAATGGCAACTTTAGCAGAGGTCTGGGTTCTTTGATGTTACATTCATTTCTGCAGAATCATACAAGAAATAAAAAGAAACTATTTCATCCTGAACTCAAATAGTTACAGTGGTAAGAAAGTTAAACAAGAATTTTGTTATATATTGTTCACTTCAGACATGTTTAACATTTTCTTACTTGCGTCTTGTATATAAAGTCATGATAGCAGAAGTAGCAGAAAAGTAGTAATTTTTATGATCAAATTTGGAATGAAAAATAATTAATGCCAAACTAAAATTATAAGCTCATGCACACTAGGCTGAAATGGAACTGTTAATAATTCAAATCAATTTCTCATTAGTTAATTTGTCAATGGACCAGTAATGAGAACACTGTTTTTTCCTGTACACAGGTCTAGTAAATTAAGTTAAACAACAGATGTTGAACAGATGTTCTCATTATTTTAGTGACTTGATTTCTGGTTAGTTCCCAAGTTGTTTTACATGGCTAAGTGTTGCATCACTCTTTCTGTGACAGATGAAGCATCTGAAAGCATCAACACTCAAAATCTCATTAACAGAAACAGTTTTATAACATTTTATATGGTAAATGGACACAACCCTTTAAAAAAAGGTATAATCTATGAAATGGTGGCAGTACATGCTTTCACTTAAATGCAGCATTCCAAGATCAAAGTTTCCTCATATTATTTTATGAGTTACAATCTAATAAACACTGAACAAATTTTTCTTCAGATTTTCCTTTTTATCAAGGTCATGGAAACATTCTGAAGTCATAATCATGGTGGCAATATTATTCTGTGAATCACGGTACAAGTTAGACACTCACTAGGCCTGCTCAGGCTTTAGTGGTCAATACTCAGAACAACTATTTGGTATTACCCTGTGATGAACACAACTGCACTGTCTGCAGTTTTGGGAACCACAATATAAAAAAGATATTAAACTCTTGGAGAGTGTCCAAAGGAGGGCAGCAAAGATGGTGAAGGGCCTTGAGGGGAAGCTGTATGAGGAATGTCTGAAGTCACTTGGTCTGTTCAGCCTGGAGAAGAGGAGACTGAGGGGAGACCTCATTGCAGTGACAACTTCCTGTGAGGGGAAGAGCAGGGGCAGGCACTGATCTCTTTTCTCTGGTGAGAGAAGACCAGTGACAGGACCCAAGGGAACAGCCTGGAGTTGTGTTGGGGAGGTTTAGGCTGGATATTGTAAAATGTTTTTTATTGAGAGGGTGGCTGGTTACTGGAACAAGCTCCCCAGGGAAGTGGTCACAGTACCAAGCCTGACAGAGTTCAGGGAATGTTTGGAAAATGCTCTCAGGCACATGGTGGGACTCTTGAGTCCTGTGTAGGGCCAGCAGTTGGACTCGGTGATCCTTGTGGGTCCCTTCCCACGGAGCATATTCTGTGATTCTGTGAAAAGAATTTAATGAAGGGTCTACGGTCTTATAAACACCTCATCCCCATCTCCCCAAATATAAATCTGCACCTTTCATTTAAGATTGCTTTTACTGTAGCCCTTCTGACTGCTAAGTACCAGCAATGTTCTGTTTGGTTTGCTTTGCCTGGTCCTTGCCAGGATGCCAGTTCCTGCAGCTGGTGACCTGTTGATTTCCTAGAAAGTGGTTTGGCCCAGCCCCTGCTGCTGCTGTACCAGCACTGGGCAGAGCATTTCTATCTGGTTGAGCACCTTGGAGAAGTGGTGGTATCTAATAGCATATTCTCCAGCAGCAGCTGCCTCTAATCACACCACTCTTGTTATTGTAGCCCAGGAAATACAATTTTGTCATGACTTGTAACAGGTCACAGGCTTTGTACTGCTCCAGTGGTGCAGGGACTGAAGGCTTACCCAGGCTTGCCATGTCCAGAGCTGTGTTCAGCCTGGTTTGGCAGTTGCCAAGAGGGGCAGTGGCTGTGGGCTCTTCTGTTTTAGCTTCACCCTGAGATCCCTGGTATGGCACCGTTCTGACAAAGACAGGAAATCAGTGGATGAAACAGCAGCCCTTGAGGGCACCTAGGGCTGGGGGAGGCAAATGCACCACTCTCAGGCCTCAGACAGAAGCTGGGACTACAAGTAAAAAAATATTTGAAAATAAACCCAAGGAGATCCCAAGACTGGGGGTGAAGAAAACCCCATCACAGTCATTGTAGATCTCCAGCAGAAATTCTAGGATGCTGACAAACTTGCAGCAAATCACTCTTTTTAGTCTTTTTGGGAAAGACTGAACCATCAGCCTTGTGACCCAAAAGAGCCCTGGAAGGGTGAGCATCACAGCTGAGAAAAGGAGGAGGGACTGGTAAATGTTTTTTTAATAACCATTTTAAATCTATTACTAATTAGGGTTTTTTAATTAATTTGGACTACGACTGTATTGATATTGTAACTGAACTAATAATTGTTTATAACCTCTTGATTAGGTTCTTCATATTTAACTCAGGACAATAATAAATGCTTGTCTTCATAGAGTAGGATTTGTTGCCACTTACCCATAACAAGATTTTGGATATGCAAGTACTCAAGGATACTCTTTTTATCCGAAATCCTTACCTTGTCTAAGAGGTGTTCATGTTCATGACCACACACACCGGTGCACATCTGTTTTTTCCAACGATGGGGATTGATTTTTGGGTCTTGCATGTCATAATTACAGCAACTTGAAAAATCTACTTACTTATGTGGGTAGGGGAACACCCACATTCCAATACATATATTAAACACTTACCAAAGCCCTAGGCGCTTTGATACACATCTAAAGACTTTTGTCATATGAAAATGCCTATTAAGACAACTCTATCCTAGGCTTTTTTTTTCTAAATCCTTAATTTTTTTAGAATGTGCTGCAATCACATAGCAACAATTGTTATCTTCTTCAACTTTTAAGCATACTATATATTGACTTACATATACATATATATAATAGTATTCTCTATTTTACTTGTCCAAAAATCACCATTTCTGAAAACTCTTTACATTGTTCAGAAATTAATATGACAGTGTACAATTATACTTTGTTAATAAAAATTAAAAATGCCTGAAAAAGAAATTCAGCACTTCAAGCTCAAAATGGAGTTGGGATAATGCAGTTGAAAATAATGAGTTGCAATTAAAGATTGCAAGGATAAAATACTGTAAAGGTAAATCTCCTCTTACACACAATTCCAAAACAAGCCACAGTTTTCAGAGTCAGCTGTGCTTAACTGCCTAGAGCCAAGCAAAGCCAGAATATAAATGATATTGTTTCAGTTTCTGAAGAGAGTTTCCTCAGTTACCTTTACCTCTCTCAGCCTCAGACCATCTGTACCCATAATTTTCCATTTCTCCCTCTGGCCTGTTGCTGCTTTACGAGCCTTAAAAGCAAATGGAAGGTTTGCAACCACTATTTCTGACTGGGGGTTAAGTGGTCGCCTTGGTTTCTTTTTCTACTTTCCTTGCTGAATTATTATGATATTTCCCATTCAAAATGTGCGTTCTTATGTTATATGAACCAGTGAATACAGAAAAAAAAATCATGTTTCTATTACAAATATAGTGCAAAAGTATCACAGAAATTAAACTTAAATTAGCCCCAAACACAAATACACACTTAGGAATGAACTTTTGTTTCCCTCTAATACTAATTAAAGAACATATATCTCCAATAATCACAGAAATGTTCTGGATCTGTTTCATGGTTCAAGCTGTTTTGAACAAACAGCTAAAAGAAAGGACTACCACATAGAAGGATCAAGTGAGTGAATAGCATTTCTTGCTGCAACAGCGTTAAGCCAGTTTCTCAATTATGTGAAATTCAGGAGAGCACAGTGAGTGTAACCATGGTTGCAGAGCGTTAAAATCCAACTCTGCCATGGGGTTCCAGAGAGACAGATTCTTTTTATGATACCGAACTGCTGTGTCACACACAGAAAATTGAAGTACGGCTTAAGAAACAAAGTTCATTAACTTCTAGAGAGAAAAAGATAACAACTGAATTCATTGGATGTTAACATTCAGTAGATGATCAAAATGTTTAAGAACACAAACCAGAGAGAAGATTTACCGTATCTGACATGCAGGTCACATATGTGTTATTTGTCAGAAGTTGTCTCTGCAATAACAGCTGAAGTGATGTCAAAAAGTTTGGCAAATATCAGTGCATGGCAAATTACTGTTTTATCATGTGATGTCCTTTTGTCTCAGCTGGAGGAAATGTGCATGACCAGGGTGTCCATTGATGGTACAGCAAAGACAATTCCAGCAGAAGCTGGAAGAGACACATACTTTTTTTTTTTTTTTTTGACAAAGAATACTCCAGGATAAACTAAAACTTGATAATGTCCTTAGGTGAATTTACCAATCAATTTTTGGCCATTTTTATGCTGTCACTCTGATTTAATTTCACCTACTTTGCCAAGGCTATTAGCAGAGAAAATACAGGAAGTAATGACTTGTGGAAGTAGTGCTTTGGAAGCCCTTACGACCACCAGAGGGTATGTGGTAATGACCATACAGAGCTGTCATTAAACCGACCTCCTCTGAGAAAGCAGGTGCCAGAGAGCAATTTACTGTGCCTCAGGTAGCATTTTGGGTAAGGGAATTCCCCTGTGAATACTGCTCCCCTTCTCAACCTAAGATCTGTAAAATGGTCAATATTTTTCAGTCTCTTTCTTGGATTGTTCATAATTTTGTGCTTACCCTTTGACCAAGGGCATGAAAAGGCTAGAGGTGTTTGATTAGATCAGACAGAAACAGGTGAATTGAGACCAATGAAACCAAAGCTATTTCCTTTCCTACTTGCAGTCACATCTATTTAAATTAGCCAAGCAGCAGATGATGTCTGTGTAAGAAACAGAGAGAGAAAGAGAGGAAAGGCTTATCTCCTCCTGTACATTTCCAGTGTGTGCATTTTCAAAAACAAGATCCAAACCTGACTGCAGGCCAGATAGACTTCTCTATTAAAACCCAGCCCATTCCAGGATGCTAAGGGTGGGTTATGGCTCCCCTTTGAGAAAGGAATGTCCCAAAGAAGTGGGGAGACAAATGCCCAGGATTATGCATGTTCATGTAGCTTAAATCTCTGGTGCTGTATCATCTTTTTCTTGGCGCCTGAAGCTTGGCATGATGACTCCACAGAGGCTGCAGTATCCTGCTGTGTTGTTTTTAGCTATCCTAGAAACTGTGGCAGAGCAAGCAGAAGACTCATGCTGTTTTAGAGACTGCATAAACTAATTTTAGAAACAACTTGGAAGGGGAGGATGAGGTTTACGGCAACAACATTGTGTTGTTACACTACTCTAGCACCAACATTTTATAAACATATTTCAACGTTTTTGAATAAAGTAAAACCTTATTTGGTACTGACCAGTGAAACAACAGAAAAGGATATTGCAACAATAATTTTCAGTGAAACTTGGTAATTTTGAATCAGAAGAGGCTGCTTTCCCTGTTAAGGAGGAAATAAATACAAAGAACAGAAAGCATATGTCACGTTGGCAGTAAGCAAACACTGGCGTGTTGGCAAACATACTGGCACTTCCTTTTGTGGTCCTCATTCTCCTCTTGCTATGAGCTTTGTTTCTAAGCAGTCAATCAGGGAGAAATCTGTGGCCCTCTAGATATATCTAGATCTTTCCCTTCCTTTAGCCTCTTCCATTAAACACCTCTTACAGGACAAATGGGTGCTCACAGACCCCTTTCAGTTTGAATGAAAACACTTCACAGGTAGTTGAATAGCTCAGACGATACAAGGGCTCCCATTCCTGCCCCCCCCTCCCCCCCCCCAAATTTGATACCATCAAAGTATCTATAGCTGATGGACTGACTGCTGAAAGATAATTACATATTCATTTATGTATCTTATGTGTCTTGCATGGTTATTTATTTTTTCCAAAATAGTAATTTATGAAAACATCCAGAATGCATTTTAGAACAGATGAAGCAAACACAATGCCCTTTCTTTTGTTGTTGTTGTCTGCTTCAATATTTATATTTATATTTATTTGAAATAGTTATTTTGATTTAAGGAAAAAGTTGTTTGGGACTTGACTGACAACTAGTTTAACTCTGTAGAGACATATCAGAAAAATAATGCTTCCACACTTGCCACACATCTAATCTCAAATACATAAAATCTAATATGAATCTCATAATAACTTGTGACAGTACATGTCACATACGAGCTGTGTGTCAGATATCCTAAGTTCCTAGACTGCCCAGAAGATTGTGAAGTAATGATTACTCAGTTACTTCTTCAGAAATAAAAGGCTAATTTTTTAGAGCCTATGGTGCCCAAACAGCATAGTTCTGCATCCCCATCTCATGCTGTGGACAGAGGTTGCTTCCACAATCCGTGGTTATCATGACACCAAATTCCCTCTCTACAGACTGAATCTTTTCAGGCTACTGTGCTGACAGTGTAACCAGAAAGGTTTTGAAGGCAATAAAATACTGAATCTCCATTCATGTTATCCCTTGGTCCTGACTGCTTTACAACCACATAATATATTGTACAACATAATTAACTGCTCTTACACCTCTTTCAGTATTTTATGCCCTGTTATTTAATTTATTCTTTGAAAACATTTTTATAATTTCATCATTATAAAATCAGATGACTGGTCCTCACACATCTAGAAAAGACGCAGGTTGAAGATAATTTTTTAATCAACGACAATTATTTGACTCTTGTATGGTGCTTTGTTGAAAGCATAAACATGGTGATTATTTTATTCATATTATCATATTACCAGTGGACTAATATTGAGATTTTTTTTCTGGAGAGCATTGAGAATTTTCACTCCAGATAATTTTTTCAAAAGATTATATTTATAAAAAAAGACCTAATTGGCCAAAGAGCTTTTTAAAATTGCCTAAACTAGCTCCTGATATAAATACAGATCAGGATTGAAGACTAGAGACCGGACATACGTCTGCTTTTGAACAGAGATAAGTGCACGAGCATCTGAATTTATCTGTGTTTGTTGCAGGACACCAACAGAGAAACCTGGTGTTCTCAGTGCCCTTGGATGCTGCAGCTTTGCCTGTTAATCCATGTCTTCTGAGAAACAGGGGCTTTCAGAATGTAAGCTAAAAGTATCGGCAGGCCAGCAGGGATCTTCTGAGTTACAGCTCTTGGGATTTAGTCTGGAACTCGTTTTTCATCTTTATAAATTTTTTTTAATTGGATGGCATACGTGCCCAAAGAGGTAATTATAGCAGTGAAGGCTCTTTTACTAGCTGGTGTACCAACTATTTACATTACTCAAATAGAATATGGAAAATTGAGACTCCTTGTGTGCCTGAGGACAGTCAAATCCACAAATCCTTGGGAAGGGTACAGCTTCTATTCTTGCAGCTGTTTTGCATGTTGATAAGACCAGCTTCTCCTGCTGGAGTTATGTTTTGGCACACTAACAATTCAGAGTCCTCTGGAAGACAAAGGGGAGCAATTGAGGTAAGTATGTCAATAAGCCTAAACCTATATAACTGGCTTTTAGGAATTCACCAGGGAGGGAAGACAGCTGATTTGGGAAAAAAAAGAGAATTTTACCAACCCATTCCTCACTATGGCACAAAACACTAGTTTATGGTGAAGAGCTGGAGTGCCACCTCTGCCTGTTTTCTGTGTTGTATATGACGCTCACTCTGATAAACTGTGGTAAATATTTTCAGAGCAGGCTCATCACATCAAGCAGATTCCTGAGCAGAAGAGGAGTTCATTGCTACTTCATCTGTGAATCCTGAAATATGGAGTGTGAGACTTGCTCTGAGTTCCCCAGCACAGCTACTGCTGAAGTGTGGCAGCGTCAGAGGGGTGTCGGGGTGCCTGGGCTCCCTGCGTGAGTGTCTGCAGCAGCTCCGTGTCATCGCTGCAACGAGCCCGCTCCGCCTGTGACCCTGATGCAGACTGAGGTCTTGGTCGTGATCTCGGGTTCATCCTAATCTGCTCTGCATATGTTTAACAAGTCTGGCTCTTTGGAGCTCCTGTGCGGTGCATTTGCAGTAGCTCTGATGTGGCCAGCAGAGATCTACTGCATCCTGGCTGCCAGCCCCCTCCTGGACTGGGAGCCTGTGATTTATGGTTGCAGTGACTTGAAACACTCCTGGGCACAACTCTAGGTAGCTCTAGTAGCCTGACAACTTTTAATGGTGAGTATCTATCAGATGTAAGCATCTCTAGAGCAGGCAATAGCTGAGCAGAGTGTTTTGAGCAAGGTTGCAAATTTTGCTTGGAGCATCTGAATTAATTTCTTGGATCTGTCTTTTACTTCTTCTCAGCTAAGTTTGGTATTTTATATTTTAAGATGCTCTAAGGAATTCTTAGATTTTTTTTGGGTAGCAGATGAATCTCCTGCTATTATTTTGGTAAAGCTATTGAAATCACAGTAGAACTGTGGGTGGCTAAATCATGAGTCAAGAGGTATATTTGAACCATATCTGCTATAATCATTGGACATTTTACCCAGAATACACCTGTTTTTAAAAATATTTTCCACCACTAAAAGTTTTAATGGAACTGAATTGGTGAATGAAATTCAAAAAGCAGTTGAAAATTAAATACTTTCTATCAACGAAGTTATCACTTCAGGCTTTAAATATAATAAGTTTAATGTTCTAATCCAAGGAAAATGGCATAAAGGTTCATATGCAATGCTATATAAGCAAAGCTTTTGATTGTTCTACACAAAATAATCTCTATCCTAGTTAAACTGATTTTTTAAGCTATTTTTCAAATAGCTGCCTAATTTTCTGAGTTTCTTACCTCTTCTAGGAATCTTCCATTGAGATGGGTGGGATTCTTGATCCTTAATAAAAATCCGGAGGTTTTTATACTTCTTGTCTTGCTGTCATGCCAGCTGAAGTCTCATAATTAGACACTACCATGTTGCTTAAATTTATATATATGTTTCACAGATACTTAATGTACCTTGCAAAATATATATACAAATGTACTTCATGTTAATTAATGTTAACTTTGTCTGTAAGTAAATCAGAAATGAATTATTTTCTTCTTTATTGTCCTGAAGTGAGATGCAGAGAGATCAAACAACTTTCTAAGACTTAGACATAGTTGGTAGATCACCCTAACTCCTTTGCTAAGCAAAATCCTTCCTCTCTGATATTTTCCTGAGCCATTAAAGTAGGATCAAGAATGAACCATATAGATATCTAATTTCTTGCCTTATAAACAAAAGGAACTATCTCTAAAATGTGAATTGCATCCGGGCACTAAATTGTGCCATCTTCTCCAGGCACAACAGGCTCCAACATCTGATCCTTGGAGATCCATCTGATCAGGAGTTAGACTCAACACTGATATTTTCATTGAGCTGTTGCTCACAGTGTCTAGGAAGAATCAGCAACTGAACCTGCACTGCTTTTGTAGGAAAATAAGTAGGAGCAGGATGGTCCAATAAAGCATTCATGACTAAAAAGGAGTTGGTTATGATGTTTTATGCCTATGACAGTTACATGCATGAATATTTCATTAGCACGTTTTTACAGCTATCACAAAGATTGCAGGTAGCTGTTGATTAGACCTCCTGCAACACAGTGATTATGTTTCTAAAGCTGCCAGGATATCTTATGCCTGTGGTGGGCAATCACTGTTTCTGAGTAATCAAGTGACAGGTACCAAGTACTGCAGCTGCCTTGCTGACTCAGAGTTGCCTTCTATGTATTTTAATTATGTAATGATCCCACTCGCTTCTTGGGGTGCCAAAAACCCCTTTACTGAGATTTCAATGCCTGTTTTATTAGGTATGTCAGTTCAGTTTAAGTAGTCAGACACAAAAGCCTTTCACTTACGTGCACACCAACAGGTAATAAAGACCTTAATGATCATAGATTTTAAGCTGTAGTCAGTAATGAGTGTAGAGTGCAAGAGAGGGCATAAAACTTTGCAGTAGTTAAGATTATTTTTACTTTGGGAATGTTTTAATTTCAGGAGTTAAAAAAAAAGCTTTTAAATTGAATTTTTAAATGTCAATTTAATGTAGTGCTACATTTTTAAGTGGGAATAGAGGGGGTGGGTAGAAATGACATCTGAAGATGAAAATAAAAAGTAAATACCAATTATTTCAGTTTTATACCCATCATAAAAATATAACATAGCAGATGCTTCCATGACATCTTTTAAAAGTTGGGTGTTTATTGTGTGCATATGTTCAACATTGAGCATAATTCATTTTCCTCCGTTCATCTCAAATTAAAGGAAAAGTCGAGCATCAGCAACTCTGCAGACAATGATAACAACAAGACCCACAAAATGCAAGGAAAAGCAGAATGAAATGAAGCACAAAAACCCAAAAGGTGAGTATGAAAGAGATATGGCAAGTTCAAACCAAATGGAGATAAGAATAAAAAGCTGTGCAAAATAAGTGGCAGAAAATGTTAGACATTGACTGAGGAAAAAAAATTTAAAATACAAGGAATTTTTAAATGCAGCTCACTGGGCTCTGTTGTGATGGGAACAGAGTTGCTAAAGAGTGACTGCCTCTGACAGGTAACTGATACTCACTTCTCTTTCTCCCTATGCTGTCTGGAGGGAGTTGCTCATACATTGTTTTCACATGCTATTAGAAGGGTTTGATCCTGAAATGATGGGATTTGCATCAGAGAGAAAAACCAGCCTGATGAAGTTTTATCTGTGTGCAGTAGAGAAAAATGTTTGAGAACTGCTACGCAATTTGAAACGTCTATCATCTCTGGATTCAGGAGGCTCATTCCCTCCCTGTAGAAGAGACCCTGCAAGTGTTGCTGCATCCCTGCAAGTTATCACCAAAAGTTGACATATTACAAAAGCACAGAGCCACAGAAACAGGTCTTACAATTGCTTCTAACCGTGTTTAAGCCACATGGATCCCTGCCATGCTAAAAATCTGGTTATAAAGCTATGAAGCGTGCTTTGGTGCTGGCTCACAGACTGTGCACAGCACTGCACTGATGAGATCGTTATACTACAGATGATGTCTGGGTCCAGTCTAACATCTCCACCCTAGTGCTCCATGCTGTGTAATGTCCCTGCTTTTCTACCTACCAGGAAAAATCTGGGGCTGCAATGTGTTTCATGGCCAGAGTTACCCTCACAGACAGAGTTACCTCTGTGGTCTAGCACTTCTCAGTGGAGGTAAATCTCCTACAAGGGCACTAGGATCTTCCACATGTACCTGGACACTGCTCCAGTACCCAGTTTCTTTAGGCTCTCAGAAGCATGAGTTCAGGTCTCTTTAGCATAACATAGCTTTTTGTCTTAATGTAGAATTTCACTACTCTTGCTTTTAGGTCCTTGCAAGAAAGAATGTCTCAGTTAGCCATAAAAAGAGAATGGAACATATGGAACTAGGTTTTTTAAGTGATTTTGATGGACACTTCACAACAGTCTATATTACTATTTACTTCCCAACAGGAGGAAGGCAAAGATGTGTGGGTGGATGGCAGTCAAGACTGTGGGCTTATCAGCTTGGCAGACTGCAGTATGGTGCAGTACTACTGCAGATCACCTCAGGCAGGCTCATTCACATACCCCGGTTTTAGCCATGGCAGTGTGGAACAGAGCATCAACTCCTTTCCCTCACAGGGAAGTGCAATGGAACATTGTTGACTGAACTGGTACAGGTGGAGCATTGTGACTGGACTGTGCTTGCCTCCAAACAGGTGAGGGAATCTTACACTGCACTGCCAAGTAAACACGTGTTATTAAAAGCAGAATATCAGTGATAAGACTCACTCAGTACAGAGTAGCAGGAACACTCAGGCAAAAAAGATGAATTTCACTTGAGCCAAGATTTTACCTGCATGGTCTGTTAGATTCCCAGGTAATAAGCCTCAACAAAAACAAGCGGCATGACTGGCATACTGTTCAGCAGCCTAGCAAGGGCTAATGATTAAATGCATCTTGAACATAGGATTATCCACAATCCATTTTGCACATTAGGTTGACCCTTCTGAAATAAGGTTGATGGAGCTTGGAGGATGCAGACGGTGGTTCTGACGGGCTTGGGATTTACTCCACAAAGAACTAAAAGGGCTTTAGTCTGCTCTGGGATGTCAGTCTTTGACCTTATATAGCAATAAATGAACATAAGGTCAACAGAAAGGAAAGAGGGACTAATTCATGATATTCAGCAGAGACCTTGAACAAATACTGTGATACTGAAGTTGATCTACTGCATTCAACCTTATTGAGAATTCTGTATTCAAAAGATAAATATATGCAAGACTTCTGGGTCTGAGTGTATTACAAGCCATTTATTTCATTCCCTTGCTAAATGTTTTAAAATAAGATTAAAGACTCTTTTTAAGATGGCTTTTTACTGAGCTGATGGATAATTCCTTTCAGGGTGTGAAGAGCCTTGATAAGCTTCTGTGACAAGGGACTTTATAAATTAGATTGTATTATGTACAAACACAATACAATTTGTAATGGAGAGGTAGTTTTGTCTCTCTACTTTGCTTATACTTTACACTTCTTATAAGTGGAAATGTTTTATTCAAGCCAACTCCAGTATCAGAATTAGGTATTGTGACACAGTCTTTTAAGGACATAAACCTGTGCTTTTTTATCCTGTTGGTTTAAAACAATGGTCTCAAAGGTAATGTTGGAAGCGTTTGACAATTAAAATTGGCATGAAAAAGCAGTTAATTTGGAGACCTGCATATGATTGTGACATTTTATTTTGTGGAATGTATTTTGCTTCTTATCTACTACCACATCTGTTCTAGTATGGGATTGGCACAAGCAGCATGGCCAGTATGGCAGTAACACTGAGTTCTATATTTGCAATTTTTATGCCTTTTTTTGTATATTCACAAGGTAACAGCATCCAATCTGATGAGATTTTTTCACTTGTTCCATTTTTTGGAAGGCACTAGGTTAGTTTTTCAAGCTTAATATCTCTACAGTCCTTGGAGACATGGATTTTAATTTTTTCAGTGGAAACCACTCCCCAAAAGAGAGACTTTAAAATTAGCTCTGACAGTAACATTTGGAAAAAAAAATCACGCCTAAAAATTTTCCCTTTCCCCGCATAACTAATAAAGATTCAAAATTGCTTCTCATGATGAATTCTGGGGTCAGCATTCATCAGACTTACTGCTTCTGCAGTGTCCCAATTTGCTGTTCCATTCTCCTTTGAAAACATGTTTTGGTAGTACCTGTGAGTAATACTGAGGAACTGGTTGAATGTATGGCTGACGACGCTGTTAAAATGTCTTTTCCCATTTTTTACTGGTAATGCAAAGGAGTGGGGAAAAAAGGAATCCTTTCAGTTTGCAGACCAAAGCCCAAGGTCTTAACATCACCATATTGTGGAAGTACTATGAAATCTCATTTATCTACTTCCCCACCGAAGTAAAAAGCTGGTATTGTACTTAAGCAAAGGCTCCCAAAATTACAAGTCTAAATAGAGGACTTATTGCTTTTTGACTTATTTTAAGGCAATAGACAGCTCAAAGATCTATGAAAAAAGTTTATCAAAAAAACCACAAAGGCTTCAGTGTTTGATGTGCATTGAGGCAGGAGATATAAATACTAGCACTTCTGAGGAGAAATTTCTCTTTTCAAGATCTTCCTTCATCTTATTTGTCCCAAGAGAGCCATACCATAGAATTCTTAACCAGTAAGTGTGATGTGTGGCATACATCATCATCATCTGGTCATTTCTGAACTTAAATCTCTACAGTCAAAGCATAACCATTTGTAGTGACAGAGAGTCTTCGCTGCACAGTCCATATTCTGACCCTTCAGCTCCTCAGTCAGCACTGTACAGAGATGTCACAGCATCATGACTGATCAGTCTTTTCTGCCTACAGCTGCTCTCCCTCTGTATACGTGCATGAGAATCACATGTTTAGGTTTTTCTTCTGCAAATGGGTGCAGAAGGTATAACAGCATGCTGAAATTTCAGAAGGCTTTGAATGGTGGTGTTAGAGCAACTACAGGACTTCTGAACCTTATAGATGAGATTGTAAGATGCCGTGATGGTTTTCTGTGGTGAATCTACCGTTTGTATTTGGTGAGACAAGGTAATAATTTGAAACAGCACTTTGTTATTCTTGGCCTTTTCTTAGAATTAATTCTGGTAGCAAAAAACTTTACAGCTGGGCCATTTGGCTTTGGGTGGCAGAACTTGAGTATAGGAAAAGAAAAAAGCCTCTATGCTCTTTAGGAATATTGAAGAATTTTCCACTTGTTCAGAATACTGAAGAATGTGTCAATGTTTGATTTTGGTAAGCCATAAGTGGGGAATGTTTTCCTAGATTACCTAAAATGGAGTTCTATTTCATGTTTGGATCTTGAAGCTTTGGACAGTCAGTTTAAAGCAATATTCTTCTCTCAGATCCTGCCAAGCAGATCTCACCTTTGATAGTCTGTTCTGTATATCTTTCATGCTCAGAGATCTGTGCAGAAGAGGTGAGCAGGGTAATGGAGTTAAGATCAGCCGTGTAGATCTGAAAGAAAAATGTTGTCTTTAACAAATGCTCTAGCCTGTTTCCATTATTTTTTCCTGAGGAAAGAGCATACATTTAGAACGCCTGAATTTTTCCAAGATTATGCATTTTTCTAAAGCCTTAGCTTGTAGATGTTGAGCTCTTGTTTATTTAATTTAAAATGCAATAATAACAGAAACAGAAGCAAAGAGAATTAGCATACATTGATCATACATAGTCAATAATGAACTTTAGGCACTTTGTGAATAAATGTGAGGTAAATGTCACATACACAGCACTTGGTAACAGAATGAAACAATGGGGTAAGAAAAAACACTAAATAGGAGTAAATAGAAGCAATAGAGGACATAAGGTTATAATTTAAATAATTGATTAGGGGATTCAAGGTATTCCATTTAACATACAGAGACTCAGGTTTAATTGAGTCTCTCTTTCGTTGGAAGGCTGTGAATTTAAAATGATCCCTGTGTCTTACATTAGTAGCCTTTAATGAAACCTTAAACAAAATAGCTTTAAAAGAAGTAGTTGGGAAAATGACGAATAATTTTCAGGAGGACTTCCAAAATCATATACTTAAGATCAACTGTGATAAAGACAGCCATGGTAAATGACTTAGAATATTGCTCAAGCTGAATTCAAATTACACAGTCCAGAGAGACTTCTGGAAGATTTCACATGTTGCAAACCCCTATGGTTATAGAACAGCAAAGAAACTGAATGGACATACAGGAAGGCTGCTGTCTATAAAGTGACCTCTGCTTTCCAACTGTAAGTATCACACAATTCTGCCTTAGGAGACTTGTAAGAATATTGTAGGTGAATATGAGACAGAGTGTCTGCAAAGATTTTTTTAAAAGATTAAAAGAGGGCATTTAGTCCATCTCTGCCCATATATAGCAATAGGTGACTGTTGCATTTTTTGCACTAACTTATAAAAGGCCAAAGAGCTAAAGAAGTATTATACCATAAC
>VZTI01004428.1:134686-163433 GCA_013397865.1 Struthidea cinerea
TTTTTTTTTTTTTTTTTCCCCCAGGGAAGACAAACTGACAATATACAATGTTTGTAGGGTTTTGGCTATATGGGTCTGATAAGCATCTATAGATTGCCAGCTGCTTGAGAAGAAGGGAAGACAGAGCTGTATCTTAGATTAAAAGTGTTTTTCTTTCTTTTCTGATATTTGTGTTTTTATGAATTTTTCAACTGCATTTTTGACCTAGGATTTTATAAAGGCATAAGCACATTTCCTTTTAGTCTATTAGGGCTGCAGGTTGATCTTGGCTGGATGCCAGGCACCCATCAAAACTGCTCTATCACTCCCCTTCACAAGTGGATACAGGAGAGAAAATATAGCAAATGGTTCATGGGCTGAGATAAGGACTGGAAGAGATCGCTCATCAAATACTGCCACTGGCAAAACAGACTCAACGTGGGGATATTAACTGAATTTATTACTAACAAAATTAGAGCAGGATAATGGCAAGTAAACTAAATCTAAAAACACTTTCCCCCAACCCCACGGGCAGCAGTTCTCTACAAATGGCTGCAATGTGAGTCACTCTTCCACGGGGTGCAGTCCTTCAGGCACAGCCTGCTCCCTCACAGGGTCACAAGTCCTACCTGCTCCAGCACGGGATCCCGTCTCCACGGGTCTGCAGGTCCCTGACAGGAGACTGATCTAGCACGGGCCTTCTGTGGGTCACAGCCTCCTCTCACCTGCTCCAGCGTGTGTGTCCTTCAGGGGCTGCAGGTGGAACTCTGCAACCCCATGGACCTCCATGGGCTGCAGGGGCACAGCTGCCTCACCATGGTCTGCACCTGGGCTGCAGGGGAACCTCTGCTCTGGCACCTGGAACACCTCCTCCCCCTCCTTCTCCACTGATCTTGGTGTCTGCAGGGTTGTTCCTCTCCCGTATTCTCACTCTGCTCTTCTCTGACCCCAATGACAACTGTGCAATTACTTTTTTTCTTATATGTGCTATCACAGAGGCGTTACCACCATTTCTAATCGGCCCAGCCTTGGCCAGCCCAGCAGTCTCGGAGCTGCCTGGCATTAGCTCTGCTGGATATGGAGGAAGCTTCTGGTAGCTTGTCACAGAAGCCACCCCTGTAGCCCCCCCACTACCAATGCAAATCCACTACAATGGCACCTTTAGTGATAAAATCATAATAATAGGATAAGACCCAGAAAAATGGAGATAACTTTTATTACAGTTCTGGACATTTCAGGCAGAGGTGAATATTAAAGTTCAGTGATCCAGGATTTCCAGAGGAAAAGGGAGTATAACCGTGCATCTGTGCAGGTATTTGAGAACCATCATTGCAGTGTTCTGGGGAGCCTTGAGCTAAGACACCATGCTTGAAATTAATTTGTGAAAGTAAACAACCATTTTCGAGGTTAAGTGTAGCCTCTGTCCTGAGAGTGTATAGCAGCAACTAAAGAAGCAGTCTGGGAATGAATACTTTCCTGAATGAATACTTAGCTGCTGGTTTGCACAGGGGGTAAGTAGTCAAAGGCTGTTCCTACTCCGTAAGCTTGGGAAAAAAAGAGTTCACTGGAGGTATATCTAGAACTAAAATGCCAACTTTATGTAATAGTAGAGTGAATCTAGGCTGTGACACAACTGTGGAGCTGCTGCAAGTCTGAAGGCCCTTTTTATCATGAGGCACTACCAAAGACTGTTTAATCTGTCTCGACTATTCTCAAAGTGAAAAAAAGTGGTTTAAAACAAATGCTAGGCTCATTTATCCTGAGCTGTTGCATACATCCCAGCTTTTAACCATGTCATCATGAGACTCACAGAGAGCTTGGACCTGTACAGGAAATGTCTTTGATAGTCAGAACCAGGAAAGATGCAAAGTCTGAATTTTCATTAATAATGCAGTGTATTTCTGTGGGACTGAAGGTACTGAGAACAGGAATCTCCAGCCGACTACTCAGTGGTACCTGTTGACAGCACTGAAGATTTTACAGACCTGTGGAATTCCTTACTTTAACATGTCTGACATATATTCAGTATTAGAATATATATATATACTGACATATATTCAGTATCAGAAAAATGATTAGAGGCATATCAGACATCTAGAGAGAACAGGAGATCTCTGACGTCAGAACATCTTCACCTTCACTTTTGTTTTAAATATTATTTTCAGAGTTGGGTTTTCCCTTAATAACAGAGCAAAGCTTCTGTTTCTCTAAATGCTTTCAGAGCCGTCTGTTCTGATTCATGAGTTGTCCTTTTCTCCTCCATTCCTGTCTCCTTCCCTGGAAATTAACTGCCATGTCTGTAGTAAGAGCAAAGTGGATGGCCTTTGCAGGACACCAGGCATGGCCTGTGGAGGCAGACCAGGGAATCCTCTTGGTGTGTAGATACAGTCTGCTGCAGAAGCAAAGCACTTTTCTTCCTCCTGGATAGGGTGAGAAGGTAATGTTTCATTCCCTTACCTTTTCCATTTGCTTAATTTCTCTCCTTTACTGACTCTCAGCATCCTTATAAAAAGATGCCATCGCACTCCCTGAAGTCACTGTAATTCCACGTTTGGTGAAAAGATTCCCACGTACTCCCTTTGAGATTCAGCACATTGTTTAAGCTGGTACAAACGTCAAAGATGTCATATTGCCATGAAACCCTTACACTTGTAACTACAATAGTTTTGGCACTGTGTCTCTTATCTTGATTGCACAGCTAAAGATTAGAATATTTTTTTCCTGTTCAACCCACAGACAATGTCTCTGAGCACCACAGGAACAAACTTTGAAGTAGATATTCATACTGTCCTGGATGAAAATGGTTATACAGGCAAGACACACTGCAGCAAACCCACTAACTTGCACTTAGCTCCTGATCTCTTTGTTTTATTCTCAATAGTAGTGATAATTGCAGAGCTTGTAGTACTGTGGCACTTAGCACCCTGGCTGAACAGAACAGAACCATAGTTTTAGGTTTTGGGAAGACAGTAGAAAGCCAAACTCCTGTCTGACTTCCCTCTTCCCACAAAATGTATCCTTGTATTATCTTCCTCTCTCATAATTCTCCTTATTAGCATTGGGGATTTATTGCATTAAATATTTGAGACCTTCTGGCTCATGAGATATATTGTGATGTCTCTAGCTTACGAACTTCCATGCCAGTCTAAATAACTAATCTATTTATTCCAATATTCCACTATACCTGTGTAAAGCAGTTCAGGACATTTTTAGTGGTGACAAACAGATAATTATGGAGCAATGGAGTCACAAGATACAACATTCTTACCATGATCACCAATTTACAAATTAGCTATAGATTCAGCCGAAAGATTTCTGTTATCCTGAAATCCTTCAAACCAGAAGATAATTTCTTGGCCAAATACTGAATCTGAGTTTGAATATCTTGTTTTTAATCCACATTATTATGGACTATAACAATTACAATATTTATGAAGTTTCTAATTCTAAATAGGTTGGGGGTTTTTGGGGGGCTGATTTTGGATTTTTTTCTTGTTGGTTTTCTTTCCTTCCCCCTTCCTTCAAAAATATTACATAGTTTGTCTGATTTTTTTCTGCATGCTTTGGTGATAATTGTTTGCATTTGCAATGTGTGCGGGCATAACATCTGCCTCAGAGTGAGTTGCTGTGTTCACTACCCAATGAAGCAGTGAAGCATTTGAAATGCAGGAACATCCCTCAGACATCGTTGCCAGTTAATGATTCTTCATGCTCTGAATGTTGCATCTCATGCATCCTGTGTCTATTAATCTTAAAACGACACACCTTGCCTCATCAGTAGTCTCACTAAGAAACACACCCAACAAAACCAACAAAAACCTGAGAGGAGCCTTTCGAGAAACAATAATGAATCTTTCTCATTCAAAAAGAAAAAAAAAATGTTGAGGATATTGTTCTCCCTGTGTTCCTCTGCAAATAGCTGACATTTAACTTGGAGCTAGTCATGGCTAATCAGGCTTCATACACAGAACTCAAAATTAACAAACGTCCTGCTGCTCTTTTCTGACATAATCTTTTTTGTTTTTTTTTTTCCATATCCATCCTGGTGTCTGGAAATGAGGCAAGCATTAGGTTAGTAGGCTGAACAACTAAGCAGATGTGAATAAAAATAGATGATAAATGCAGTGTTCAGGAGCATGGAATGAATCTAAAACGGTAGATTAGCAAATTTAGACCAAATTAAGAAAGAATTTGCAACCTTTCCAAAATGAAGGTGCCCATCAAAGAGGAACTTGTACTTTTGGAAAGGAACAATATATTCTTAAAAGGCTGTTGAGGAACACTTTAAAGACAAGATATTTTATAATAATATATATATATATAATATAATTTCAAACAACAATATATTTGTGTTTGTTTTGGCATTTACTTAGAACTCTAGTGGAAACATTGCCCCTCCTAACTGATGCAGACTTTCTACAGTCATGGTTCTTAAATAACAAGATATGTTTTAGTGATTAAGCCCTTTGTGTGAAACACTGTATGGTGGTCTCAAAAAGAAAAAGTGGGTACATTTGCAGTAACCTGTTGTACTATAGAGCTTCCCAGTAGGATGTGACAAGCTTTTCTTTCTCATGTTCTAAATGCAAACTAGAGCAGCTTGCATTAAATATCACCTTAAAAAAAGAAATCACCTTGAAGGCTGCCATCAAGGAACAAGGAAGAAAGGGAAGGCAGCAGGGAAACTCTTGCACAGTGAACTGTAATCTCAGTACAAATGACTTCAATAGTTAAAGAAAAGTCAGGGTCTCAGTGCTTTTTGAATCTTGAAATAGTCTGTTATAATATTTACTTTGAATTACAATTCTTCTCTCAGAATAATACGCAACACTTTATACCAACACATTTTAGAACAATATTAAACCTTACAAAGAGATTAAATAATGCAAAAATTGAAAGATTAGGATTTTTAAAACCCACTTATCTGTATCAAAGAGGATCATAATGAATTTCAAGTGGTACAACTCAGAAAGTTCTTACCAAGATAAAATATGAATTATATTGTTTAATAAAAATAGTAACTTTAATTCTTTTTTCCCCCAAGGTCACACAATACAAAGGAACTTAAGATTTGTGTGTCAAAATACGAAAGATTACTAAGAGGTCCTAAGCATTAGATCTTGATTTCAAGTATTTGCAAGACTTTTCTTCCTCAGTCTTCAGGTTTTTGAACTGGTTTAAAAGACAAAATGGCCATTAAATACTATTTTATTTTCTAGTTTGCAACCAGGCTGTCCCTAAAAAAAAACCCAAAACCATTGTGGTGGAAAAAGAATATTGAAAGATTACTGTATTTTGAAAATTTAAGGATAACACACAATTCACAGAAATATCCTTCTCAAACTAACAGAAATTTTAAATCTTTGGAGGCTTTTCTGGACTTATTTATATTTTAGCTCGTTAAGGACTGAGTTGACGGTGACACATCACATGACAAGTAGTTCAGAAATTTCTAAAATAAAATTTCCTTAAAATACATAACTGAAAAGTAAACATAGTTTATCTGGCTTCAGAATAGTGGATTAATTTTCCCATTTATAAAACAGGTTCTAGTGTGGTTTTTATTATGCATTAGGAGACTATCCTTGTTTCACAATGCTAATTTCAGCTAAAACAAAAGAAAAATCATTTGCATCTAATCCATTATGGATTTGATCCAGAGCTTGTGAAAATCAGCCGTTTAGTAAACTAGCATGGTCTTTGGGTCGGGCCACGTATGAAGGAAGGAAATGCTTCTGACTCCAAGAAGAATGTGTTTTTTTAAAAACATCCTGTAAATCTTGCAGGTCTGGAGTAGCAGCAGTATGACATACTGACAGAATTTAATTTACATGTTGAGAATGTGAAGATGACTTATCAGATGCTGAACCACAGAATAAATAAATAGGTGAGACTGAACAAATAACATCATAAAGCTTTATCTTAAGTCACCATATTCATGAAGTGTAAGGTGGTGGCCAATACCAGATTCATGTTGATTACCCATTTCTATTTCTGCTTATACAAAAGTTTTTCCATGGCAATATGATTATAAATGGGTTTGCTTGGTGGGTTGCATACAATGTTGTTAGTGCATTCTACTTTCAGATGCCTACTATTATTTTAAATATATATTTGTTTATAAGGAATTCAGCATTATTCAGTTACACTCTATTCATTATTCTCGGTCCACTGCTTTAATCAGCATCCTGGAAAAAAGCACTAAATGTTTTTGAACATAGCAGTCATTCACCCCACTGAAGATTCAGGGAAGGACATGCCTAATTTTCATGCAGTTTAAACAGGAATGCCTTACTATTTAACAATGACAAAACTGTATCAGGAAATAGTTTTGAGTATTATTCTACTCTTTCTTTTTATTCATGCTTATTAATTGTAAGTGAATTGAATCAAACAATTATCCTTTAAGTGTTGGCATTAGCACCCCGGTTTTCAGAAATCTTCCCAAACAGTCCAGAATAGAATATAACACTTGCTATTTTGGAGTTAAAAGCAGAGTAGGAAACTAACCTTCAGCATGCTGCTAACAAAACAGAGTGGGATTGAAAGTGTAGTAATAAAATTGCCAGAGGGAGTAAGTTCTCAGGGCAAATCAGGCACTGTTCAAATACTAAATCTTGTTTTGCATTCCAGCAAGCAGAAAAAAAGGGAGATGCAACAAAGAAAACAGACATCATCTTAGATTAGTCCAATGTAAATGAAAGAAAGAAGGCAAGCTGAAAATTGTAGAAGAGTTGATTTCACTACATGTTTATGTTAATAGGGTATTTGACTTTTGAATGCTTCATAAACCTTGTTATGTTCAGTGCTATTTGAGGTAGTAAAACAGCTGGAACTCTGCCAGAAGCTTTAATTGGAATCAGCTTAGCAGGCACTGACAAGGTTTCCTAGTGTTTAGTTTCAACCTTATAATAAAAATGCGAAGTTATGTGCTATGTATTTTCTGTTCCTCTTTGGTGTACGCCCATAAAGGTGAGACATAGCTGTGCTAGAAAATAGAATAATTTTTTCTCACATGCCTCAGGCCAGTGTTTTAAGAGGGCAGTGTGAGTAGTGTCACTTATAATTAGACGTTTCCTCACAAAGAAGTCCGCAGAGACTCACCACAGATCTCTGCTTTTTTTGTGCATCTTGGTTATTGATTAGGCCAGTGTGTCAGACGGCCACAATAACACCAGAGGAGTTAGCAGTATATGACTAGGGAATGGGATCAGAGGGCATCACCAAAGAAACATCAGAGGAGTAGTCTGATTACACTCTTCATCTAGCAATAAATTAGAGGGCTGCAGACCGGGGCATCTTGCCATACAGAAGGAAGGGATTATTGTTTTGTGGAGCCAGCCCTGCAGGCTTGTCCATACGGAGGAACCTGAAAGACAAAGTTTAGTCCCTGGGAACAACTGCAGTGTTTGAGCCTTTGAAACTGATTAGAAACTTTGATTCAGGACTATTAAAAAAAGATTATTCATTCATTAGCTATAGCTACAAATTAATAGATTAAAAAAATCTTTCTCCCTTCAGATTGTCTGCATGATCTCTAGGAATTCAATACTTGATAAATGTAGGTCATACAGATATGTAACAAATATAGATAAATGACTTTCACCAAGGTTGTTAAGACAGGAATGAATCCCAGGATAACGTTACATTGTCAAGAGGCCAAAAGTAGTCATGTCTGGAAAACATAGCTTTCAGAGTTTTAATAGAATATCTTCACCTTGGGAAACCTCTAGTTCACAGAAAATACTACCCACCCTGTCCATCCCCATCACATGAAGCCATTTTTTGCAGGCTGTTTAGTGTCACTACCAAACCTCACCACGAATGCTACTGCTGCATTCAATGCAGCTCCTCATCAGCTTCAATGTTTAAATACATAAAGTGAAAGTAAGAATAGGAAATAGCAAAAGCCATCTTTGTTCGCTAATTTAAACGACATGGCTGAGTAGCACAAGGGGACTGACTGAGAGAAAAATAATTTTCCCAGGCCAGCAGAAGTTTTATAAACTTGCTCCCAGTCACATGCTCAGGTTTTGCAAGGATCTATAATCTCAGACACAGAAAGGCTTTTGAGCTCTCTGGCCTGAGGGTTTAAGGGAAAGGCAGATGATTTGACAATTTGTCACTAACTCAGTGCTGCAGCCCAACAAATACTCTCGTGGCGTTACCTGCAAGACAGCACAGGACCTAATAGTGCAGTGCTTCAGGACTTGTAGAGGCTTCCTTTGACCTGAGCTTATTTTCAGCTTGCTTTAGGTATCATAGCAATTTTCTACCATTCAGGTGACTACTGCCTAAATTTGCCTTAGCTTAGTTTTTCGCTGTTGCACAGCACAGTGTATAATGCTAATTAATAGAGAGTAATAATAACTAGCAATTCTATTCAGACTGAACTCTTTATGACCCTGGAATAAAAATCGGCTGTGAAACAGCATAGGCATAGGAGGATACAGAGGCTTTAGACTGTGAAAACCCATAAATCTTCGTGGTCAGTCACCGCTTATTAAAGGGATGCAACCCTGAGAGATGGGTAAATCAGTCCTAGAATTAGCAAAAAGGACAGGAGAACAAGTATATTGTGGAATTCAGAACCAAGGAAGAAAGTGAGAAAGAGTGCATTCTGGTAGATAATGTAAAAAACTTAGTGCCAAGTGGATGGAAAACTGAGAACAGAGGTAATCGCAATCCATAATTGTGGATTGTTTCCACAGTCATCCTGTCAGAGGTTGGCCTGCTGAGGAATCATTGTACCTCTCTCCCTGATTCTTTTTGAGTAAGCCAGTGGGGTGCTGGAAAGCAAACACAGATGAAAGGTAGTTATATGTTCAAAATGAGTAGCAGTATGATTAAGGAATTTTTCCAGTAATAATTAGGTAATTCAGACTATGACTTTTAGTTTAATTACAACTGCAGTAATAACTGTTTATTGTGTTTGACTAGGCTGTTAAGACTTTAATTAAACTAACAATACATTTTGACTCTGCATATAAGTTGTGGTTTCTTTTTTTGCCCAGAACAACATTTTGAATGTAAAAGTGAATACCACATGTACGCACGCACCTTGGTTTCTCTGGAGAAGTACACAAACCTGTGGAAAAATGAAATTAAAGGCTGTATTTGAAAACTGGTAAGAACTTATGGCTATGTATTTATCATACCTTTGACGTTAAAGATCATCCACTGGCTATCCCAGATGATGTTCAGTTCAATCTCATACTTGTTATGATTGATAATTTTATGTGTTTCGTTATTTCTCGGGAATCTCGGCCTGCAGGAAAGCAAAGTGAAAGTAAAGCGATAAAGTACTTCCATCTCCTCCAAAGTTAGAAAAAAAATTGCCCCAGTAATCAATCTTTTACCAAAATTCTGTTCTGAGTGATGACTGAAGCTCCACAAAGAGAAAAGAAAAAAGATTTAGTTTTCTCTTTGCAGCTTCCAACAGATGTCCTGACAGACTCTGATGGCAAGAAAAGGTTGTAAGAACTCAAGATTCACCAGCCCTCATGATCCTTGCATGAGGTTAGTAAGCAAGCAGCAATCAGAAGCTAGGGTTGGTTTATGTTCTGCTTGCCTTGTTTGGTGCGGACTTTTTCCTTCCCATTCCAAAAGGGCAGTTAAGAGTAACTGATACAACTGGGCCCATTGCTTTTTGTTCTAGAAAGCTCTGTAGAACACACAAAAGCAATCTTCTGTGTTCAGCATCTGTCTGATGGAGTTCAGTATTTTTCCATGGTTATAGCCATATTTGATTCAGGAACACCTTTCTTAACGTCAAGTAGAAATAGGAAGCAACATTGTTCTCATCGGTGTCTAATTTCATATTACATCACTTCTTTTCAGAGTCTGCAAAGATAAATGTTATTCATACACTTTTATCTGCAATGCTATAACTGCATTACAATGGAAATGAAATTTTCCTTCTTTAGGTGGCAGTAAGGGTAATGATTTTAAAGGCAAAAAAGAGTTTCACTGATGACCTAAAGTCATCCTCCTGCTTCAGAGAAACAAAGCTGAACAGTGCTGTCCAACTGAGCAGCTGACTAGAGATAAGCAAAAGTCAAACATCTAGCAACTCTAAGATTATCAAAAGCTGAAGATCTAGTATCTACCAGTAGATAGCAGACAAGGCTGAACAATAGGCACTGAATGAAGGGAAGAAAGCAGAAAACAAATTAGAGAACAAGTTTTGCACAAGTGCGGAGGAATACATCTAAAAGGTGCTGTAAAACTAGATGAAATACAGTTTGAACTCTGCATAGTTTGTATTAGCTTACTCTCTTTTCATAAGGAAAGTTAATGTACCTCCTAAATATTTCCCCTCCCTTGATATTTTCAGAGAGTCAGGTGCACTAAATGAAGCATATCTGAATGGTGGTAAATCATCAGCAGTCACTGTGTCCTCGTTCTGGCCAGGACAGGGCTGATTTTTGCAGCAGTCAGGAGGGGCATGGCCAGACCCCGTGGTCTATACCAACTCATGCCATACTGAATGGATGGAGAATGTCCCTTCCAGTTCAGATTGCTGGCAGAGTGTGTGGTTGTGTGGCAATGGGTTCCTCGTGGGGAGCACTCGCGTGAATCATTTGCCTCCCTTGTACCCTCTGTTACTAATATTGTTGCTGCTGTTAATTTTCCTATTTCATTCCTGTTTCTAACAAATTGTTCTTATTGAAACCCATGATCTATTTTGTGCCTCCGGTTCTCCGGTTCCATCTGGCTGCAGGGGAAGGGGCAGGGGGAGGTGGGAAAGTGAAAGAGCAGCACATAGGCTGGTGTGTTTCACTGGGAACACTAAATTGGGGAACGCCATTCCTAAACCATGGCGCACTATAATGCCCATCTATGGAAACACGTTTGAGAGAAGGAAAAGTTTGTGAAAATGGAAACAAAATATGATTCCTTCATTTATTTCAGATTTGAGTGCTATTTATATCTAGCTTTCTTTATCAAAATAGTTTTGAAAGTTCATTGCATGCATCTATTTTTAGTTCACCTATTAAGAACCTTATTTTTGTCCCTGTGCAGACAGGTAGGTTACACAATGCACACCCATGGTCTGATGTGTCCATCATACAATGAAATTGATTCAAGTTGTCCATCTAATGATCAAGATTAATTTGTCATGTGTGCTTTGCTGATCTCTGTCTGTGCCACTGCAAGTGCTTTTGTGGCACTCACTATGTTTACTCTGTTGCTGTTGATTACACATGGCTGTGTTGAGGCCAGAGTATAAGGATCATCATTTGACATATCTTTGACTCCAGCCAAAGGTTTTTTGGTTGCTCAGACTCATAAAACCCTAAAAAGAAGGCTATATTATTTGGATAATCAAGCTGCAGCTATTTCAGCACGTGCTAGGCTACCCTGTCCCATACAAGTGTGGCCTTCGTTACTAACCTGGGTTATGAGCATGGTGGAGCATCTTCATACAACCCTCCATCAGCCACTTTGTAGGAGCTATGCATGAGAGAAGCCAACTCATTCTTAAATCAATCCCATCATGTCTAAACTGACCACTTTTATGCAAATAAAAAGCGAGTTGTAACATTTCTAAAGGTACTAAATATTTGAGTAGGTGATATCTTTTACAAATACTAAAACATGGTAAATTGGTCACACAGCCTATGTATGAGCATTTGATCATTCTGCCATGCCCTGCAAAGTGGAATGCTCTGAACTGCACTTCAGCTTCTGAGAAGTGTCATGGGGAATTTTTCATAGACCCCAGGTTTTTCTTACCAAACCCTACTTCCTGTAAGGAAAGCTGACTGTTAGCAAGGTATTCCTTATTTCAAAGGAATAATCAAAATGTGCCTTTAAAACATTGTGACTATACAAATAGTTATACATATGACTAGGAAAGGAGCTGTATGGGTGGCCATGTGTGTGACAGAAATCTGATTGCTACCAGCATCCAGCACCTGTTGGGTTTTTATATTTTAAGCTATGAGGCTATGTCACATTAAAAAAAACCCCAGAAATGTAGAAATTTTAAGTTACCACAGGATTTATTTTGCTAAACAAGCACATTTAAAATGATTCAAGGCATACTTCAAAGGGATTTCAACATTTAAAATGAGTTTGTTTGCTCTAGTGTGTGTGTTTGTGTGCGGAATACAGTTTACAGACTGATGCATTTTGTGACGTGCAAGTTACAGGAAGGGGATTCAATGTATCATTTCATGTATCGCTTAGTGCTGTACATCATTTATAAGCTGGGCAATCCAATTGCTTGTTCATCGCTTCTAGCAGGATGAGGCAGGAAACTGCTGCCAGCTGTTGATACTCTGCTTTTGCTTTGAAACTCTCTGAGTAGAGGGAACAGCAAGAAAAACTCCTTGCCGTGGGAGTTTTGGGGTCTGAAAGGTGATCTCTAGTCCTAAAATCTGTGATAAACTAGGAATTGATGTTGCCTGAGTGAACATGGTATTGCAGGCTGGTTAAATAAAGGAATGTAGGTTACTGAGTTAAAGTCCACAATGGAGATTTTTGTGTCTGTGCTTTACAGATCAATTTAGTGACAGCACTGCTGTGCCAGAGCATACAGCTCAAACATTAAACAAATTCTTCAGAAGTTTATTCCCCACACAACAGAAATTTTTCATTTTGTGGTGTGATATACACTAAACCTGAGATCATCTCCTGAATTATCACAAGCTGCAAATAGGTAGACCAGGTAACATATTACCTTCTTTTTAAACAAGAAATAATCTTTGTTAAATAGAGAATTATAACGCTGCTCTTTCCGGAGAATGAGGGAAGTAAAGCAGATAGGACAGCTCTGTGTAAAAAGGAGCAGATGTGGACTGCCGGTCCTGATTCTGTTTAATCAAGTAGAGACAAGGTTCTGATAGACAGGAACAAGTCTAAAGCAAAGCTTTTTCAGGGTAGAAATATTATTGCTATTTCCCTGTCTGGACATATAAAGCAATGAAACCAGAAAACAAAGTTGACTCTGTGTATCAGCAAGGATTTCCTATATTATAAGGGAACCATGAAAGAGGATTTAAGACCCAATCTTTCTTTCTCCCTCTTATCACAGGGATGGCAGAGAGACTCTATTTTTCTTTCTTGTCCAGTTCTACAGGACTTTGTGGCCCTTTGCATTCTGGATGGCAGAGGTGTAAATACAAGTCACTTAAACCCGTGTCATCTTTCAAAGATGCCAGGCACTGTTCTTTTCATTATGCTTACACACTGCTCCCAAACACTTTTTTTTTTTTGGTAATTTTCTTTATCTTGCCAAAAGACCGTATAAATAATTCATATTGCAACAGAACAGAACTATTTAAAAATATTGTATATTTGCCAGTAGTATGAATAGGTAATTTTAGTACAGTCACCTGATACTAGGATTTTCAAAACAGCGTGGAACATAATTCCTTTAGACTGCCTAGAAAATCCCAGCCTGGGAGCTTAGCAGCATACAGAATATATAAAGGATACAGATATGTCAGGAGCTTCTCATAATTATATATAGGCTTTATAAAGCATTTAGCTAAATCCCAGGAATTTTGAAGCTTAACTTGGTTTAAGTGGTTCACAGACTTTGCGAAGCATAAATTGCATTCAGAAAGTAAAGGTGTTTTTTTCCACAATAATTTTCCTCCTTGGAAAACGTCTTTAGTGCAGAATGAAACTTATTGCATGTCTCTCTTTTGTGTATCTTCCATAAACTTCAGATAACCCTTTCCTGAAATAATCTTGTCTCTTCACAAAGTAATTGTTACATCCCTCTGCCGGGGTAGAATTATCTAACTTTTCTCATCAAATCTCATTATTTTAACAGATAGAGCAGTGTCTAATTGTCTCTACACTAAGAACCCTTGCTAATCAAACATTTTTAAAACACTTGGCTGATTCTTTGATAAAGACTGGAAGAATCAGCAAATCTTTGGGAGAAGTCAGCAGGCATAACCAGTGTGCCTATCTTTCAGGTTTCCATTGAAAGTTTTCCTTATCCTTCCTGCACATCGATTTTATGAGCATCCATGTGTGTGCTAAGTTATTTTGATCAACATTTGTCAGGGCGAGAACAAAGATATAAAACTACTTGAAAATTTACAAAAAAGTTTTGTTGTAGAATACCTATTACTTGAACTCAAGATATCCTTAACATTTAGATTCAGTGCTCTTTCAAGATATCAGAGGCAGGATTCCCAGGGAGTCCTGTGTTCTACGGTGGAGGCACAAAACTACAAATCTACAGCTGTGGGGTAGGAGTTAGCTGGCACCCAGGGACTCACCACACTGCCAGTGGGGTCTGGTCTGGGTGCCAGGGATTTTCCATGGTTTGTGACAGTTTTGCCAATCAGTGGCTCCCAAACCACTTGCCATACAGCTGACAAAAAAACCCAACTTAAACCTGGGGTATCCTTGTACAGGCTCTCGCCCAGAGGCTAAAGACTTTCAGGCTCCTTTCTCAAACAAAGTCAGACACCTGTTATTTCTCATTAGGATGGGTTTTCTAGCTCCAGGCAACGCTCTGTTCTACTTCAGAGCAATAGGTAGGTGACTCTGGCAACTGCTGCCGGAAACTCATGCTCTGTGTGAATAAAAAAAAGGTCAAATACCTAGGCCCAATTTCCTCTGCTGTAAACCAGAAATCTTATTACCAACTTACACACTTCTATTAAAGCTCTGTGATCCTCGGATGAAAATCTCTGCATATTATTACATTAGCTTTGTTCCATGTACTATGTCAAGGCCTGAATTCAGCGCAGCAGCATGCTTCTTTAAACACTGCCAATTGCACAGTGTCTGGCACTCCTAAATTAATTCAGAATTTCTGCCTTTAAAACCAATTCCTCTCCACATTCATTAAAAAAATCCAAAAAACCAAAACAAACAAAAAAACCCCCAACAGGCAGGCAAAAGCCTTAGCAACAAAAATGACAAGTACATTTGGAAGTAGTGCTAATCAAATTTTAGCTTTTGAATTTTATGACTGAAGAACTTAATCTAGGAAAGAAACCCTGAGGAGACGTGGGTGACTACTGCACTGAGTTTTTCATTCTGCTACATAAATTTAAGGAAAGCTTCATTTTTTGCGTGCTCCTTGTTGAACCTGCTAAATAGAAACAGTCTGCAAAGGTAATAAGTCTAACAAAATTATAATTTGTTACCAGGATTTTCTCTGAAGATGTATTTTTTTCTTTTTAGCAAGCTTATCCTGGAGCTCTTTTGTCCACCAGTACTGTCACAGTTCAGCTTCATAACCTCATTTGTAGGGCTTGTCCACTACTTTCACTTTATAATAATTTTTAAACTGATGAAGGTTATTAGCTCAGTCTTAAAATCATAGCCATCCAGTGCTTCACTGTTGTCAGTATACCCCATCCTCATGATGTCCATGGGAAACAGATAAATAATCTGGATCTATATTGAGGATGGGAAAGGGCAAACACACGATACATATGGACCATGTCGCAAGACTCCTCAGTCAGCACTGATTTAATTGCACCCTCACAAGAAAAACCACGTAGAGCTACTTGGTTGGTCCCAGTGCAGGTACTTTGAGTTGCAGAACCAGAATTTTATTCTGTTACCCATCATATGGTTAACCAATATGAAGGGTCCAGGTTTCTTGTATGCTTTGGCTCCTGAATTTAATTGGAGTGGTCTTAATTCTAACCTGTGATGTAGGCTCACCTTGACATGCGGAAAAGAAAGATTTAGCTCCCCAAAGGAATATAAGACATATAACTATTTAAGTGGAAGTTAAGCACTCAAAGCCCTGTGAGGATCAGGGTCTTTCTGATCTGATCATGGTCCTAAAGGCCAAGCAGGGAGCTGGTTTTCACCACCAGTTCCTAAAGCTACTGCTGTTGTTACCATAACATCCAAAGCAGATTTTTTCCCTGTTTTGGCAGAGGAATCTATTGATGAAAGAGCTCACATGCTTTTGAAACTCTCAGATTTAACTGTTCCTGCTGTAGCTGAAAGCACCCGAAGGAATGTCTCATACCATGGCCTCTTGTCAAGAAAGCTTGCA
The DNA here is from genome assembly GCA_013397865.1 of Struthidea cinerea. Taxonomy (NCBI): domain Eukaryota; kingdom Metazoa; phylum Chordata; class Aves; order Passeriformes; family Corcoracidae; genus Struthidea; species Struthidea cinerea. The sequence continues at coordinate 150,660 of VZTI01004428.1, forward strand.
CATCTTTCCTGAAGTCAGATGTGGGCTGGTTTGGTGGCACTTGTATGGAGAAGAGTGTTTGATCTGAACATTTCTGCCAATAGGTACAGAACAGCCAGTAGGAACCATAAAGAACCTGAACACACAGTTTTGCTGGATCCACCCTCAAAATGTACTTTTATGGAATAGCAGCTGAGCAAAGAATAGAGCCTAAAATAAAAATACACCCCACCCCCCCACCCAGCCCCCAAAGCATATTAGCTTTGATTTTTTTTGTTAAATTCAGACCCATTTTTTCTGAAGTCTTTTTCCTTCTCCAAAGCAACGTTTCCCTTATTGCAGTGAAGCAAAACAAATGAAAGATTACTAAAAAAAGAATGGCAAAAAATTTCCTTCTAAAAAGGAAATTATTATCTTGATATAATAATTTCTCCATATGATCTGGATTTGGTAAGACTGCCAGAGGAACGACCTTGTTCAGTACTTCAATTTATGTTTTCATCTTCAAGAATTTGAGGTGGCTTATGAGCCAGGAAATGTAAAATATGAGAACACATCTTAAAGCAAATACATTTCTTTTATGGAGTAAATAGAAAATTGCAGCTTCTTATATGGCAGGAGCCCTAAGTTATATGAGTATAATAAAATCAAACCCGAAATTTCCAATTTTATGTTATATTTTTCTCTTGTCAGAGGGAAACCTAATAAGCCCTGCATTTGGTAGAAGGCATCTAAAGGAAAAGCAAATGAAAGGGGAAAATAAGTGAGGGGTTTTATTTATTTATTTATTTATTTAGTGTCATTGTGAAGACTTTCATTATTGACATTATTTTATTGAGGGCAAAAATGCATTTCAGTAGAGCTAGAGAAAAGTGCCTTTCATACCTGGTCTTTAAGTTCAGTTCGGCACATTCAAAGCCAAGCACAGGAAGCCATACAGATTATAACCGACCTTCTTCCACAAAACTTGTATTCAGAAGTAGTTTTTTAAGGCATTAGGGGAAACATGGAGTGGATGTAGTGAGTTAGATCTCAGTATTCCATTGTTCCCTATTTTTCCTGAAAACATTACTTCTTGGGGAAATCTCTGATATAGAGCGAAAACCTGTTAAAAGCATTCCCCAGAAAATCAAGAGTTGGGCTAAAGTCAAGGCTTGGTTGACCATCCTAGCTATCTCTATATCTAACTTTAAGCAAGGTAAGGGGGTCCTTGACAACACTTGCTTATTCACCTTTCTGTATCCGACATGTATCTCAGCCAAATCTGGACCTTTCGATAGACACCTTAATGACAAGTTTTCTCTTGCAAGGTGTGTATTTGGAATAATGCGATAAAAAGCATTTATATGCCATCAGACAGATTATACATATTGAAAAAATGCATTGTCTGTGACCATTTTAAAAAGAAGAAAAATATTTCTGCTTCCCCTAAGTATTGTTTTACAGAAATGGTAAAACACATTCAACTTCTATTGACACTCCTGGTCTTGGTGTTTCTCCCTTCCCAGTCCACCATATACTAGCCAAAGTTGAATATTTTCTGGTTTTGATTTTCATAAATGTAAGATGTCATTTTTTGGTCTCAAAGCCAGCATTTACATTTTGGTTTGTGCTACCTTCAGCAGAATTTGGGATGATTAGCGTACATCCAGAGTAACATATCTTTTTGTCACTAATTATAATTTTTTTCCTAGAAATTTTGTTACAGAAACATAAATGATAGGATCATTTTAGCATAGTACATGGGGTGGTTTTTAAAATTTTTTAAGCTAAACTGTGATTAAATTCCAGATAAATATAATATATTGGCCCATAGCAGGCCTTGACAAATGGAATTTTAATTTATATAATTCTATGCAGAAGGCTAGTTAAGTTGCCAGAAAAGTAAAAACAGGACAGCAGAAATTAAGACTTTAAACTAACCTGCTAAAGCCATACAACAGAGTTTCTCTTTTCCAAGCTATGTGAAAGATTGAAAGCTGACTGGTCAGAAAAATATGAACAGAATAAGAAGGAATATTTGGTGCAAATAAATATGTTATTAAATAAGGCAGTGTTCAATAAAGAAGCCACATGCATTTGAAGGAGTTGCAAGCTTTTCAGTGATTTAATAACACTGCCTGGTATAGACAGAGGGGAAATGGGTTGGGCTTTACGCTTTGGTGTGAAGCAGAATGTGACATGAGTGCTTTGGCAGCCATCACGCTTCCTTTGACCAGCAATATTTCACCGTTGCTTAAGCACTGTCTTTCCACTGAAAGGCAAAGTTTGAGTCCTGACTCCCTTTTAGTTAATTCCATCAGTTCTTGGGAAGACAGGCTTTCATATGCTGCCAGCTCCAGTGTGGGCATTCATCTTCCGCTCATCTACATGTTTTCATCTCTGTCAGATGGATAAGGTATTCTTAAGATGCCGGCAGGTCTAATGTTGCAGAAATGCCCAGTCCTCTGTCAGGGCTGAAGTTAATTTGTGTTTCAACAGCATCTCACCGAGGTGGTAGTGCTGAGGAAAAATTATATACCAACCTCTCTTCCTCTTTTCTTGCTTTGTTTTGCAGCAGTAATGACTGTGCTCCCTGGGGTGGATCTGACAAAAGAGCTAAGGGAGCTAGAGCTGTGGGATGAAGCAATAAGCACACTCTGTCGTGCAGTAAGGGACGTAACATCTGTCCCACGACAGCAGATCCTGGCCCTGCATCACCCACTGGATGAAATTATCTTGTGAATATTTTATCCGATTTATGAGGGGCATGACAATATAAGCATGATGACAATACAGGAAGAATGCTTTTTATTTTTTTTCGCGCTCCACAAGAATTTGTAAAACAGAGCTATGGAAAAAAGGGTCTGAATCTTGTTTTAAACTTGAAAAAAATCAGAATTGAGAAAAAAACTTGATGCAATGGTTTAATCTCCATTAAAACCCATCATATTTACTATGTCAATGAAATTCCTGCTGCAATCCAAATTAAGCATGTTTTTTAATGTATTGATATGCAAGAGGTTTCTAAACATATACATTTGTGATCATATACACTGAAAACCTCTTTCCTTGTTTTTCTCAGAATCACAGAATCAATTAAGTTGGAAAAGACCTCATGAAGAGATCATGAAGTCCAACCTTTGATCAATCACCACCATGTCAACTAGACCAGAGCGCTAAGTGCCACATCCAGTCCTTCTTCCCTTAAACACCTCCTGGAATGGTGACTCCACCATCTCCCTGGGCAGTCCCTCTCAATGCTTTCTTGACAACCCTTTCTATGAAGAAATTTATCCTAATGTCCAGCCTGAACCTTCCCTGGCATGGCTTGAGGCCATGTCCTCCTGTCCAGCCACTTGTTACCTGGGACAAGAGGCCGACCCCTACCTTGCTAAGACCTCCTTTCAGGCAGTTGTAGAGAGTGAAAATGTCACTCCTGAGCCTCCTTTTCTCCAGGCTAAACAACCCCAGACCCCTCAGATGTTCCTTATAGGACTTACCCTTTAGACACCTTCCTACCAGACTAACATGAGATTAGAAATCTGAAATTGCTTTCCCAAAATAGTCTTTGCCATACTAGAAAGTAACTTCTGAAAGTCACGGATGTAATATAAAATATATCTTACACTTTTCTGACATGCATACTAGAGCTCTGGAAAATTAGCAGACTGCCACAGTAGAAAGTTAATTCCTTGATATGACCTTGTTATAAAGTTTAGACAGTTCTTAAACTCATTTCCTGCATCTCCTAGTCATCCCACCCTACTTTGTACTAAGGGATCTGGCTACATTTTCAGAGCTGTTTATAGATGGACTTTTAAGTGCAAATGATTTGGTGCTGGAACTGTGTGTTTGTCATTCCTGGTAAAGTGGATGATCTAAGATTTCAGCCTAAAGGTGATACTGCAGTACAGGACTGTACAAATAATAAATGATAATAATTAATCAGAACAGTCTGAGCATGAAAAGTAGCACTACACAGCTCCCCCAGGTGCCTCTTCCTGACATGAAGAGTTCACCTTGAGGATGAATTGCCAGTTCATTCTCCATGCCCATGAAATTTCCACTCTCTCTGAGAGGCTCTATTAGCAGCAATTGTGTTTGTAATTTGTAGACGTGTCAATCAACTAATTTCATATAGGCCACTGGACAATTATTAGAATGCAACAATTTGGATTTTTACTGACCCAGGCTGAATTTCAGCTGGTAATTTACATCTGAAAGACTCCATATGGTATTACAAAGTCCCCGAGCCTGCAGTTTCCAACCGTTTATTTAATTCAGGTATGCTTATTAGTTTTAACACATTCACACAGTCTAAACAACTTAGTTTGTAGATCTGCATGGATAAATGCCATTGAATTGCTGTTACATGTGGAAAGCATATTTTGCTAAATTAATTTGTGTGGGCCTAGGACATTAATCAAAAATGGTAGCAATTTCAGAACATTCAATTTCTTTCCTCTTTTTGTTGTTCCTTGTTTTCAGAGTAGGGGCTTAAATTCTCTACTTCTGGAAGTGTTGCACAGAATCACAGAATGGTTGGGGTTGGAAGGGACCTCTGGATGTAATCTAGTCCACACCCTTGCTAAAGCAGGTTCACCTGGAGCAGGTCACACGGGTTCCCGTCTGTGTGGGTTATGAATATGTCCAGAGGAAGAGACTCCACAACCTCTCTGTTCCAGTCCCGTGTCACCCTTGAAGTGTTCACCCGTCATGTGGTTCAGTCTGTGCCCATTGCCCTTTGTCCTGTCACTGGTTTGAACTGAAAAGAGTCCACCCCCATCCTCCTGACACCTGCTCTTGCAATGTTTGTATGCATTGATAGTATCCACTCTCAGTTGTCTCTTCTTCAGGCTAAACAGCACCAGCTCCCTCGGTCTCTCCTCATAAGAGAGTTGACCCAGCTCCCTGATCATCTTTTTAGCCCTCCACTGGACTTGCTGCATATCTTTATTGTACTGAGGAGCCCAGAACTGGGCACAGCACTCCAGATTTGGCCTCACCAGGGCTGAGTACAGGGGCCAGATCACCTCCTGTGATGCGCTGACAATGCTCTTCCCTGTGCAGCCCAGGATAGCACTGGTTCTTCTTGGCCACAAGGTCACACTGCCAGCTCATGGACAGCTTGTTTTGCACCAGGACCCCCAGGTCCTTCTTGGCAGAGCTGCTTTACAGCAGGTCAGCCCGTAACCTGTACTGGTGTGTGGGGTTATTTCTCTCCAGGTCCAGGACCCTGAAACTTCCCTTTGTGGAACTTGATTAGGTTCCTCTACGCCCAACCCTCTATCCTTAAAGGGATGCTTTTGCCCTCATTTTTGCTGTGCTGCCCAGCCTGACTCTCTGCCCAGCCACATAAAGCTTGGGGCTCCAGCTTGTTCCTGAGAGCCCTGGTATGCCTTGGGAGAGGGCTCTGCCAGCAATATGGAAGCTGTGTGAATTTACCCTTCCTGTGGCCTGGACTGTGGGCCCAGGGCCCAGCAGCTGTTTATAAGAATCTTCCCCTGAATCACAGTGAAGTTTGTCTCTGGACATGAAAAAGCTGAGAAGGTTCAGAGGTTCCATTTTACTTGAGCAGATGCTGTGCAGTTTAGATAACTGACTTAACCATTTGTTCAAGGTTTTAATCCTGGGAGAACTGCTAAAGTATTTGGACACCTGGGAGCACAAGTACTACGGACCTCTCTAATGCATTTACCATCAATGCTTTTTCTTGGATTAAGAACTTGAACTAAGAACTTGCATAATATCAGATTTTATGAGAAGTTCTCATTCTTGCCTAGCTAGAAAAACCACAAGGGAGCAGCCTTTCTTAAGGTTTCTCAAGCCTCCTGGTTATCAACCAGTAAGTGTAGAGAGGCACGAACAAACAAAGTTAAGGTAGAACTTTCCATGCATATCAGATATTTCAACACTTGACAGCGGGAAATTCACTTTGTTTTATTATTACAGGCAGTACTCAGTCTTGCATGAGACAGAGTGCATTTGGCCCAGATCTACAAGAGCTAACCAGCATACTGGGAATTAACTAGGAGAGTAAGGGCTGTGCTGCATTAGCCTGGGGGCTTAGGGAGTGTGCTTTACAGAAGTGAGCCCCACAAGGACTTAGGAGGAGCTTGTCTCCATCAAACTGTGAGGAGTCCAGATAGCGAGGTTGGGTTCCTAAGTGTTATTCTACTTCTGGAACGGCAATGGGCTCTGCACTTCGCTGACTGCAGGAACAAGTTACAAACTTCCTTCTCCCTGACGTCTACCCCGAAGTTTTGCTAGTGTTGAAAATATGCAAGCACTGCCAGAAGTCTTGTCCAAGCAGCCTGAACCAAATCTGTACAATGACAGCCAGAGTCAGCAAAATACTGGAAAGAAGGACCTCATTCTCATGCAAATGTCTTGAGAAAGAGAGACCAAGAGAAGTGAAATATACAGAAAATAAGATATATTATATTAGTTTCTAAAAAGAACATTTTTCAAAGTTTTCTTGAGCTGTCAGCAGCTGTTTAAATTTGTTCAGAAGCAATGGGGCAAAATGAAATCTTTTTCATATATGATTATTTTTATATTTTCAGGGCCTTTTTTCCCCCAGGTATTATCTAGTGACACACAAGATAATGCACTGGGTCCAGGCAGAAACACTGCAATAAAGATCAAACATTTCACTTCATCATCTTCAAATACTTTCATGCTACCATGGGCAAGAAGAATAGAGGAAAAGAAGCAAAAGGACACTTTAAAAAGGATCGAGGAAAGAAAGAGTTTATACACTGAGCTGCTATAAATTACTGCTAGTAAAGCTAAAAAATCCCCGAATGCTGGAGATGTAGCAGTCTGGTAATGCAAGAAGAGATTTAAACTTCAATGAACAACTCTACCTCCCCTGCCACTTGCTTGGAGAAACATAGTCCCTGCTGTTCACCTATTAGTCTCGGGAGGAAGAGAAATGTGTAGGTGGCCTATATATTAAATACCCATGATTATGCAAGTATGGTCTATCTACATGTGAATGTGTGAATGCAGCCATAGAAGTATTGAGGGGCAGGACTCATCTGCTTCATTTAAAAAAAAAAAAAAAAAAATTAAAAAACCCTAAACCTTGCAACTTGCAGTTAAGGTATGATACAGAAAAGTTCGGGTGGCCTTTTCATTTGTTTATGTTCTGTGTCATGAATTTAGAGTGTCCCCTTCTTTTATCAGGTGAACAATAGGCTTTCTTAATATTGTCCTTAATATTTCATCAAAATGGTAAATGCTCATTTCTGTCATGCTGAGCACTTTCTCCAGGATGAGGCATCACTTTTCCATCTATAGCCCTGCAACATATGATTACTCTCTACTCTGTATTTAATTTTGTTTAAGCATCTCAGAACTCCTTTATATAAAGAGGTGGGTATGTACATAATAAAACAATGACGACTTCACACCACTTTCCAGTTAGGCTTAGTTAAGAAATGTAAGAAGCTTTAGGAGAAAACCCATTTTGTCAAAATTACTTGGCCAGTTGGAACATTAAAGAAATTAAATATTTTGGGCATCCACCTCAATTTTTACATGCTTATTGTGACATATTGAAACTGTTGCTTGTCCTTAAGAGACAATGGCAGTGAGTATGTGATGATTTCAGTATCGTATGGCAGGACAGAAACTGTATCAAATCTTCTTCTCAGTCACTTATAGGAAGGGTAAGAAGATCTTCATGTAAATGAGAGCTGTTTCATACGCTCTGTTAATACACCAAAAAATTCCCAGGCTGTTATTTGGTGGATATTCTGACTTTTTATAACACAACCGTTTCATAGCTGTCTGTTATTTCTTCCAAATGAATTGAGGTTGTAGAAAAAAGCATGTTATAGATAGAAAAAACAGGCTTTTAGTCCCCTTATTCTAATGATTTTAATATCAAAATCAATACTGTACTTCTTGAAGGTTTTTTAAGAACTGACCAAAAGATACTGTGAAGTAAGTTGAAAAATGCCCAGAAAGGAGTGAACTATAGAGACAGGTTCATGCAGTGTTTAGCTTCTCCATCTTCTGTGCATCAGTGATCAGATGGAAGGCAGAATGGTGTCAAATGAGCACAGTTGTTCTTACATTTTTTTTAAAGGCAAGCCTTTCTGTCTTTCCTTGTAATGGTCTTAAGGAAGTTTGGCCCATCAAGCTTTTTATAAGTGTCTTAGGTTACAATGTAAGATGTAACCAAAAGTATGTATTCTATCACCAGCTGTTAAAACCAGGTGGGGCAGGGTTCTTTATCTCTTCCACGACACATCCCTGATAACTCCCTCTGGGGGCTATCTCTGCTAATGGGCCATCCAGCCTCACTGCATGACTCCTAAAATTACATCATCCCATTGTGAGATGCTCCACCCAGGGGGAGGAACCAAGCATTCCTACCTGGATGTAATCTGGGGTTTGGAACACCACAGGCAGCCCTCACCTACTGAATTCCCAGAGGACAAGAGCTACATAACCACCACTGGACCTTCAGAGGAAGACCACACCTTTCTACAGGATCACCGCTTCAACGGGGCCACATCTATCACTTTAGGAGGACTGCAGCCACCATCTAATAGGGCTGCTACCACCACCCTGCCTGACACAGAGTCAGGTTGTATCCTGACTCTGTCAGTGTTTCTGTACTACTGCATTTATTTTTAATTTTCCTATTAAATTGTAGTTCTGATTTTGAGTCTCTCACTGCTTTGCTTTCAAACTAGTACAATATGTCAATTTGTTTTTCTTCTATTACATAACAGATCTCTCAAAAGAGAGGAAAGCTCAGAGGCAGGAAAGTATGTCTCGGTCTCATAGCCTGCCACCACTGTTGCAGCAGGGAAGGAGGGTATTAATGGCATTAATTAATGGCAGAAAAGAAAGATCCTGCATGGGCGCTGGCACAAAGAAGAGTCCACAACCTAAGCTATTTAATGTTTGATAGTGGCTCTGACAGTGGGCTGTTAGTAGCCTTCTACATACCCTTTTTTCTCCTTTGAATCCAGAGTTATAAGGAATTTCCAAAATGATACAGAAGTGGTAATGGTAACAGGGCCACATGTTGAACCTCTATGTGTGCTTTTTTTTAATATAAAAAAGAAATCAAGAATTTGATGAGAGAAAGCTACAATCCCAGCTGTATTTTCAGATTTTGTATTTGATAGCCACAAACTGGAGGACAATGTTTTTGACAAACCTGCATTTTGAGAAACCTTTCAAAGACATGACAAAAGTACAGCCTGATCTTTATAGCCTCCAGCAATACCATCTCATGCTCTGATCTCTCTAGATTTTACATGCTCTGGTAGGCAGGCTGAGTGCTCGACTGGCAAACTCCAAGGAAACCCAAAATACTGCTAGTGACTGTGCTGGCTTCTGTGTTCAACATTGTCTTTGTTCAACACCGAGCCTGTCACCTGATATATCTGTAACAAGCACTGACTTCTGGAGTAAAGGCTCCAAGTCAATTTGCTTAATCACCCAAGGTCTCATAAGGACCCTACATCAAGGAAAATACAAGTTTTAATGTACAGTTGATTTACATTCTTCCTGCAGCTATATTCAGAGGCAGAATCCTTTAGTCCCTGTTTGAAGCTTTTCTCATGTGGTGTCTGCTACATCATATTGGTTTTCTGATTTATGCAGTGGAGTTTGGGAGACAGAATTGCTCATAAATACTCTTCAGTTTCTTCAAGTGTCTGGAATTAGCTTATGATTTAATATTTATAAAATATTTTGGAATCTCTGAGACAGGTGTTATAGAATGCACTTCTAGGGGCAGTTTCAGATATGCGAGGTCAGGCCATGGCAAAAAAGAGCTAAGAGAGAGAGCAAATATAATTTCAATGATGTATCACAATTAAAAGTCTTTGCCAAAGCGAATCCTAGGGCAACCTGCAGATGAGGAAGATGATACATCAACAGAACCTAAAAGAAATTAAAGGGATTTGCAAAAGCTTAATTTCCTGATGCATGCTTGAAGTGTTATAACTCTACAAGCATGATACTAATTGTCCTGGTTCAACCCCAGCCAGCAGCCAAGCCCCACGCAGCCATTCGCTCAGTCCCCCACCAGTGGGATTGGGGATAGAATTGGAAGGGTAAAAGCTGGAAAACTCATGGGTTGAGATAGAAACAGTTTAATAGGGAAAGCAAAAGCCGAGCACACAAACAAGGGAAAACAAGGAATTAATTCATCACTTCCCATGGGCAGGCAGGTGTTCAGCCATCTCTGGGGCATTACAGGGCCCCATCACATGTAACAGTGACTTGGAAAGACAAACCCTGTCACTCAAAACATCCAGAGATTTCTCATTCTTCCCCAACTTTATATACTGAGCATGGCGTCATAGGGTCTGGAATATCCCTTTGGTCAGTTTGGGTCACCTGTCCTGGCTGTCTCTCCTCCCAACCTCCCACGCAACCCCAACTTCCTCACCAGTGTGGCAGTATGAAAAGCAGAAAAAGCCTTGGCTCTGTGTAATCTCTGCTCAGCAATAACAAAAAGATCTTTATATTATCAACCCTGTGTTCAGCAGAAAGCCAAAACACAGCTCCCCACTAGCCAGTCTGAAGAAAATTAATTGCACCCCAGAAAAAACCAGCAGACTAATTTCTGAATTATCTGTTAATAGTGAAGTGATAGGGTTGTTCAGTTTGTTGACTTTTTTTTTTTTAAATGCAAAATGAAAATTAGGAAAATTAACTTAATTTTAACATCGAATAGTCATCAATAGAAGGACACCATGCCAACTTGCTAAATAAAATTGATATTTAAAAAAAATGGCCAGTAATTACAGTGATTTTCTATTCCCCAAATCTCTGATTGACAATACCTTCAGATGGCTTCCCATGTTATGTTACATCTCTAGTGATAGCTTAGAGCTGCTGCTGAACATTACAATAAATATGGACTATTTATCTTTGAATGGCTGATAGCATTAGAGTTTTATTGAAACAGGAGTCTTTGTTTTTTTGCAAAGGCCTTCTAAAAGGAGATTAATGTAACATAGAAATATTTATTATTATAAATATAACAATAGAGAGATTATTGAGTCCAGTATGGAGCACAGTGCTATCACTGTACATGGAGTACAGTGAGTCTCACTACTCAGAAAAAGGTCCCCACAAACGCAAAAATTATTGAGCCTTGCAGAGTCATTAATAGTTCTTAATGAAGCAGCAAAAAATACCTGAGGTGCAAGAAGAAAACAAGTGAGAACACAAAAAAATAGAGCTGCAAAGGCAGAAGACTGGAACTGGAACTGCAAAGGCCAGTTTTTTTTGGGTGACCTCAGCACATTAGTACAGTATGGGAAGTCCTATCCAAACCTGAACTCAGAACAAGTACAAATTACTGCAGGAGGCTGTAATGTCTCCTCTTCTGATGCTGCTAGTGCTTTTCCTTTTTCTATCCAGGCTTGAAGGCTTCTCTGCTTACTACAGCTCTGCATGTAAAAGCTCAGAAAAAGCAGAATAATACTCGCAAGGTGGAGGGCAGTGCTCTTAACACATCACATTTAAAATCTCTTTGTTTTGATTATCTTCTTCCTGAAATTTCTTATACAGGTTTTAGGCAGCAGAATTGTGCTGCTAATCTAAAGCTGACACTGAGTGCACAATATTGTGTTGTTTGGGACTGTGCCTGTATGAGCTGGCCAGTTCCGATAGAGTCAGGCTTGGGTGCCTTGGCAGCATTGTTGAGCCTAAGTGGAAACAGAAATTCAACAGTGGAACAGCCAATGGTCATACAGGGGTAGTTCTGCAGCTCTGGTCCCCTCCATCTCAGAGAGCATACAGTTGAAAACAGTCTGAGGAAAGGCAACAAGGATTATCAAAGACCAACATCCATGTGAGAAACAAGTAAATAAAAGAGTAGTCTTCTGTTTGAAAAAGAAATGAGTAGGCATGGTATAAGCAGATTTGGGTAGTTAGGGATCGGGACTGGTTGTTTCCTGCATCTTTCTTTACCGGAGATCAGGAGAAGAAGAGGTCAAATGTAGCCATGATACAGGTGAATTGAACAGTCTGCAGTGTATAGTTTAGTTGTGGTACTCCTTGTCAGAATATGTTGCAATCATTTAAGCTTACAAATATCCCAGAGAAAGCTGGTGAAAGTTATGGAAAACAAATCCTTGTGAGATTTCTAAATATATATACATATATATATATACATATGACCAGGAATTACTTGAGCTGCAAAAAAGTTTGGAGGCAAAGGGGATACTTCAAGGGGAAATTTATGGTAACTCTGTTCTTATCCTCTTGCCAGAAACTTCCTTTTGTTCTCTCTGAGATGGACACAGGGCTTAGAGGACCTGGTCAGACCAAAGATGACTCTTTATGGTTTTGACATGCAGCTGGAAAGAAGTCACAGCTTAGGCTCTACCTCGGTTGTCCAGGCTCACCAGGCTGCTTTGAACACAGGCAGTAAGAAGCACGTGTGGTGCAAAGCAGCGCTGAAGCATTGAATGATCAATAGGTATTGCAAGGTAACAGAGGAAAAGGAGCAACAAAGGAAGGACCTGTAGTGGAAAAACAGGCAGTTAAAAGCTTCATGAGAGTTGAAACTCCCTGGAAATAGAAGAGTTTTAAACAGCACTTCACTCTGCCTTTGCTAGCAAGGGGTGTCAGGAAAAGGCAGTTTCAGAAGGGTAGTCTTCTTTGTAACAATAGCTAGCTCTGAAGCTCTTGATGTGTTTAATAGCTTCCACTTAACTCATGTAGAATAGATTGACTGTAAAACTGCTAGAAATATTTGAAGTTTCCTGTGTTCTATGGGAACATTAAATGGATGAGAAGGCTAATATTTTTTTTTTTTTTTTT